>CAUYQU010043938.1:0-81745 GCA_963574635.1 Cheracebus regulus
GTAGTCCCAGCTATTCGGGAGACTGAGGCAGAATAGCTTAAAACCTGGGAGGTGAAGGTTGCAGTGAGCCAAGATCGTACCACTGCACTCTAGCCTGGGCAGCAGAGAGAGACTATGTCGCTCTGAGGGCAAAAAAAAAAAAAAAAAAAACAAAACAAAAAACGCAACAACACTGCATATGCTCTTTGAATTTGTTTGGTCTTTTTAAAAAGTGGGGGGTGGGGGCGGGGGGTGGTGACAATTTTTTAAACTTTGTAAAAAAGGAAGTGGCTAATTTTTGTATTTGTTGTAGGAGGCTTCTTGCCGTGTTGCCCAGGCCAGTCTTGAACTCCTAAACTCAAGCAATCCAAAGTGCTGGGATTACAGGCATGAGCCACCACACCTGGCCTATTTTAAAATGGGTCCAACTCAAAACAACGGGAATACCCAGACTGTGGCCTCACCAGACCTAGGGCAGGTCTATCCCCTCCATTCTAGAGTCTATTTTCTTCTAAGCAGCCAAGACTAGACTCTCCTGATGGCCACATGATCTGATCACTGACCTGTGATGAGCTCACCATCAACTGAAACTGCTGCCGTGGTCCTCTTGCTGTGGCTAAACTCAGTCTCCCCAGCTCTGTGCTATGGGTTGGTTTTTAGTAACGGTTGGCTTGTTCTTTATTTACATTCCTTTTTGTCTGAAAGAGTGTTAAACATTAGGAGTGAGAGCAATAGGAGAGCCCCTTGAGGAAAGATTTAAGGCTCAGCACAGTGGCTCATGCCTATTATCCCAGCACTTTGGGAGGCCAAGGCAAGTAGATCACTTAAGTCCAGGAGTTCAAGACCAGCCTGGGCAACAGGTGTGGTGGTACATGCCTATAGTCCCAGCTACTCAGGAGGCTGAGGTGGAAGGATTGTTTGAGTTTGGGAGGCAAAGTCTGCAGTGACCCATGATTGTGCCACTGCACTCCAGCCTGGGTGACACAGTGAGACTGTCTCAAAAAAAAAAATTGATTTAAGCTGGGGGAGGGTGAGCTATACCATGAAGAATCAGCATGAAACACATTTCTGTGCTTAACCCTTGGGGTCTGCATTTCAGAACCCAGACTCACCCCTGCCTGGCTTCGACGAGGTAGATTCAGGAGACCAGCCTCTCTCAGCATCTGTGCCAGCTCCCCGAGCAAAGGTAAGAAGCCCCTTCCTTCTGTGAGAACCTCACTGGTTATTTCTAAAAGTCACTCAGATGAGAGAAACTTGGGCCAAGAGGCCATTAGCCACTTCAGGACAGCGCAGGTCTGCTGTGGCCTGCTGACCCACAGAGAGGCTCACTCCAAGTATATTTTTTTTAATTAAAATGTCCTTTTTAAAGACTTAAAGCCTGTCTTCTAGTCAGTTACTTTTCTTTGGGATCACAGTAGGTTGTGAAAGATGAGAGTTCTTACAGTGTTGCTAAAGGGGTTTCCTGATTTCGCCATTAAATACAGATCAATAAACTTGACGCTGAAACTAAGTAGTTTAACAAACCTAATTATTTCCTACATCATGTGATATTTAATCCCAATTGTATTACTCTAAGTCTCCAAAGTTTGGCTGTAACACAACATGCAGGTGGTATATAATTTAAGAGAGAATATTTTATCATTGACAGGACTAAACTGTCTTCAGCTTACTAACTGGAGTTTCTTTACCCAGCAGTTCAGAGCAGAGACAACGACAGAAGGCGAGGAGAAGACAGAGAGCAGGTAACAGGACTTCACTACCACAGCAATGTGTTCCCTGCTCCACACTCCCACTGCCTCAGTCTTTCCAATGCCACTATCAGGTCCTTGCAAAAATCTGGTTTTCTTTTGTCTGGAAAGGGCTAGTCTTCTCTGAAACTGAACCCCAACTGTTGGCCTCATTTAAATCTCAGGTCTTGGATTTCTTACTTACATAAGCAGGGGGTCAGGTAACGGAGTGGGTCGTGCCTGTGGAGCCTCCCAGTCAGCTCTCAACCTCCTCTGTTGGCAGGGTCCCCGGCAGCACACGGCCACAGCGCTCCTTCCTCTCACGGGTGATCCGGGCGGCCCTGCCCCTGCAGCTGCTCCTCCTCCTGCTGCTGCTCCTGGCCTGCCTGCTGCCCTCCTCGGAAGAAGACTACAGCTGCACTCAGGCCAACAACTTTGCCAGGTCCTTTTACCCCATGCTGAGGTACACCAACGGGCCACCCCCCACATAGAGGGAGTTGGCTGGCTGCAGCATCACACCACCCGCCTGATGGCTAAGGGTGCCCAGCACGTGGCCCCGGACCAATCTGTGAGTGACTCTGAGTGTTGGCAAGGTCCAGGGACCTGTGCAGACACCTTCTTCTGGGCTCACCCAGCATGGGCTCTCTGGAGCCCAGGGCAGCTTTCAAATTATATTCCTCCCCAGGGGCAGGGAACCTGTGTGGCAGTTGCCCCGGGTATTCTGGCAAAGCTAGTTGATTGGTTTAGGGATCTCTGGAAATGTCAGTTTCCTGAAGAGCCAAGCACTTTGTGAATACTGATTTATTTGTAAAACAGCATTATTATAAGGTAGGTAATACGATCAATGAGCAGTGGTGTCCATGACGTATCTTATAGAAGCAAGTGAGCACATTCCACCCTAGAAATGGTTCAGAAACTCATAGGCACCCTTAGCTAATGAAAACAATCATATTCAATACGTTTATAATCAGTTTTACTCTGATCAGCTGGCAATTTTGAACTACAGGTTATACACCAAAATGTTCTGTTATGTACCTAGCTCTGCTCTTTTATATTGGTTTACATTTTTAAAGAAATTATATTGCATGGATGTGGTTATTTGTGCATATTTTTTAACAATGCCGAATCTGTATGAATAATATAAACCTTGATTTTTTTAAAAAAATCAGATTTTAGCTGGAGCTTTTGACTAATGTACAGTAAATGCCAAACTGCTGACTTGATAGGGATGTTTTTGTAAGTAATTTTCTAAGACTTTTTCACATCCAGAGTGACACTTTGGGTTTTAACTGTTTGGCCACAGGGGGGTTGGGGGGTGGTTCAGAAACTTGAAGCTGTTTGTGGTATGTACAACTCAGATGTTTCTCATTAAAAAGACAAAATTAGCCAGACTTCTGGATTCTTTTACAAAGCAGTTCAATGGTATGCTTAATCTTCCAAAGAAGAAAAATTTTAAAAATATTTGGGGAGAGCCTTTCATTCTAAGTCTTACAGAATTAAACTTGTCTTATAGTCTTTAACTTTTCCAAAGTTAACTTAGATCTAGACTCGCAACCTGTTTGGCAAGAGGACCCTTGTGTATATGTAAATTACTCAGTGTGTGTGAACCTCAGACGCTATAGGGAATGGTGAAGACAGAATAGGAGGTGGACACAAAGGAAGGAACTTATACCCAGTTTACTCCTGTCAGCAAGGCTGGAATGCAGTGGCCTGATCTCAGCTCACTGCAACCTTCACCTCCCAGGCTCAAGCGATTCTCGTGCCTCAGCCTCCTGAGTAGCTGGGATTACAGGCACGTGCCACCATGCCTGGCTAATTATTACATTTTTAGTAGAGATGGGGTTTTGCCATGTTTGCCAGCCTGGTCTCAAACGTCTGGCCTCAAGAGATCTGCCCACCTCGGCCTCCCAAAGTGCTGGAATTACAGGCATGAGCCACCGCGCCCGGCCCAGTTTATTCTGTTCCCGGTCCTCTCCACAGCAAATTAACAGGCAGTCAGGGGTCTAACAAATGTTACAGGCAAAGCCCCTTGTTGCCCATTTAAGTCCAGTAACATTGTTTACTTTCTACCTAAACAGAGGATATGCATCAGCATTTCCCCTTTCTTGAGAAGATACTGAACCCAATTCCTAACCTGCATGTCTTGGCAGGCACCACTGACCACACCATCCCAGTCCCCTCCTCCCCTTCTCAGCAAAGCACAAACCTCAGGGGAAACCAGTGAAACTCATCAGTAGAGGAAGCCTCAGCTTTCCACATTGGTGCCCCTCATGGGTGAGACATCCACAAGGCCTGGGCAGTTAATGAGACCATCTGAAAAGAATGCCTTCACTTTACCTTCAGTGTTTACAGTTATCAGATTGGTGGACTGATGTAGAAAGGAAGATGGTTTTTAACCACATAACTTCAGTGATTCCAGAGGAAAACTAAAGTGAAAATGTTACCCAAGCTTTTTCTTTAGGCCACCGAGTTGATTAGAGGGTCACTGCTCCATCGTTGCTTCAGGCAAGAGTCTATCTCCATCTTCCATTCCAAATGAGGTGAGTGAGTGAGAGGCCTTTTCTGCCCTTAAGTAGAGATGCAGGACAAGTCAGAGTTGCAGTAAAAGGAACAGTGTGGTCTGCATTTCAAAGCCCAATATTGTGTATATCAATTCTCTTCCCTTCCAAAGGATAAAGGCCTTTAAGCTGGTATGCCCCCATTGCCAGGGAGGCCCCTGCAGCTTCTTTCACTCAAAGCTCAGTGTATTCCCAGAACTGTTTGATGAGGTGGTCTGGGTTTTACATCGTCTGCACATCTTTCATTGCCCACATGCAAGGGACATTTTCACATGACTGTTGGCACTAAGAAAACTTCAAAATGCATGAGTTGCTTTTCTCCCCATCTGCAAAGGATATAATTCTAATTGAACTCAGATGGAATGATGATAGAAAATCTATCCAAATAATTGATGCACTAGATACCAGGACTTTTGTGGGCTGCGTTTTACTTGTATACGTGGAACCTGTGGTCATAAATCAATCACAAGTGTGAGAATTGCTGACTAAAGATGAAATTGTCCCTTTTTAAGAAGGCATACATTAAAGCAGAACTTAACTCTTCTGAAATTGTATACAAGCATTTGTGTTCAGGTGCTCTTTCCCGTGAAGACTAGCCCTGGTTTTCATCAAATTCTCAAAGGACTCTAACCCCAAAATAATAGAATTCAGAAAAGAATGTAGACACTGCTTAGCCTAATTACTGTATATTCTTATACTCAACCTCAACAAATACATTTTTAAAGCCAAAATAATGAAAACACTTTATTTCTATCATGTTAAACTCTCTGTGACAGTGCCACAGACATTAAAGGGACACAGTAAGGAAAAAAACACTCCCTGGAGGAAGGGAGAGCAGGTCTCAAAGTCTGCTTTCACATAGCAGCATACATTCATTTCTACAAGGCCCAAATGTAAAGCCTGCAAATGAAGTCAGCAAATTCTTATAATGGTACAAAGCATTCGTCTGAGAAAATGGCAAATTACAGCCAACCAACAGGCTCTGAGGTACACATTGAATGATAAAAGGTATAGGACCAACAGTTAAGGCATTGAGAAACCCAACAGAGGAAACAAATGCAAAACCCTCCAGTTAACAGGAACTGTTCACAGCTGGCATCGCCACTCCTTATGTGCTTCCCATAGAGGAAACCCACCACCAGTGGCTAGCCCTACAAGTCAGTAGAATCCTTGGAATTAAAAAAAAAAATCATTGACTCCAGAGCAACAAAAATGGCGCTTCAATCATACATCACAGACAATGCACATCTTAAGAGCCACCACTGGAGCCAAAATTCCAGCAATTTTGAGAGCTATAAAGAATAAGTGGCATATGTTTTCACACTATAGTATACCAGACACCACAGGGAAGCATCAGTGCCTAAAAGACATGAGTTTTACACAAGTACACTTCAGGGAACATATTCCAAGTGTTTGGGGAAAGCAGTCACGGATAGGAGGTGATCACAGTATACCCACTAGCTCACAAACCTGAGATGGGACAGTGGGAATAATAGAATGCATCTTATTTTTCCATCTGTCACTGGTGCTTTTCTGTAACGGTGCATGCAGACCCATCTAAGCTGAGGGGATGGGATCTAAAGGGATGGCAGAAGCAACCCTAACTTCACCACCCCTCCTTTCTGCTGTGACTCAGCTCACAAAGCACAGTCTCACAGAAGCAAGTCCTGGAGCAGGAGCAATACTGGCCTGCCAGGTGAGCAGAAGACTTGAGCGCCAGTCCAAGCTTTGCCGTGAGTTGTTTTATGACCTTGAATAGGTGCATTTGCCCCTGCGAGCTTTAATTTACACATATATAAAAGGTACAGTTGAACTTCTGTCAGAGGTTTACAAACTTACTGTGTCTAGGGTGTCCTGGACATTGTGGTAGGAGGTGAGGGGGTGACACAAGGAGGCCCCATTTAAATCACAGCAGCCATGCATGTCAGGTTGCATCTGATGGACAGATTCTGCAGTTTTAAAATAATTTTTTTTAAAACTGGTTGAAGTGCATGGTCACTGTCGGCACTGGACTTAGACTGCCTGTGTTCAGCTCTATCGCTTATTCCCCATGCGACCTTGAGCAAGTTTGCTTACACTGTCTCTAGTTCCAAAACCAGAAAATCAGGACAACAGCAGTTCTTAAAAGGATTAAGTGTGAATGACTGAGGCACTAGAAACTGTCTGGCACAAATATTATCTTTAGGTACTAAATAATGTGTTTTTATCTTTTTAAAAGATTTTCAGCAGCTTAAAAACATGTATCGGGGCTGGGCACAATGGCTCACGCCTGTAATCCCAAAACTTTGGGAGGCCTTGGCAGGCAGATTGCTTGAGCCCAGGAGTTCAAGACCAGCCTGGGCAACATAGCGAGACCCCATCTCTACAAAAATTACAAAAGAATTAGCCAGGTGTGGTGGTATGAGCCTGTAGTCCCAGCTACTTAGGGAAGGCAGGGGCTGAGGTGGGAAGATCACTTGAGCCATGATGGTGCCACTTCACTCTAGCCAAGAGTGAGACCCTGTCTCAAAAAAAAAAAAAGGTGTCAAATCATATTAAATGAAGATACTTTGTTTCAAAACAGGCCTATAAACAGAAGGTTCACTTTGAATTTGAAAAGTCCTTTAGCAGATGTAAATAAGAACCAAACCCCGTTTTCACAACCTAGAAAATTCTAGAATTGCTTCAACTCTGCTTATATGTATGTGGATATATAATATGGCTCTGCCAAGTATTGGTAACTGATTTTCTTACTGAAATCTACAATAGTTGCGCTTCCAGCTGAGTTAGCAGGGGAAGTATTCCAGATCAAGACTCGTACTGCACAGCTCCTGTCAATTTTGCACAGTTTTGTTTTTAATGCAGATAAGAGTCCTCAGATTTGTTATTAGGCTGACAGCTTTGTCTCATGTTCCCACCTTAATTTTCTGAGAAAAATCCCTTCAAGACTGTTTTAGGGTCAAATCTTTTGTAGTCAGTCCCGGTGGGCAGTGAGTATGGGGCAAGCCTGGGGCCAGACAGAGGGGTGAGGTGAGAACAGAGGGAGATCCAATGAGAACGGCTGAAACACTGCGGCGCTCCCCAGACTGCCCTCTCAAGGCTGTAAAGGGATTGCCATTGCCAGTTCACTCAGGAGTGGAATGAAATCTGTTTTAAGATCTACTCTCCAAAAGTATGTATATATTTCCTGGTAATTTTTTTTTTTTTTTTTTGAGACAGAGTGTTACTCTTGTTGCCCAGGCTGGAGTGCTTTGGTATGATCTCAGCTCACTGCAGCCTTGATCTCCCCAGGCTCAGGCGATGCTCTCACCTCAGCCTCCCAGGTAGCTGGAACTACAGGCCTGCGCCATCACACCTGGCTAATTTTTGTATTTTTTGTAGGACAGGGATTCTCCATGTTGCCCAGTCTGGACTTAAACTCCTGGGCTCACGTGGTTCACCTGCCTCGGCCTCCCAGCGTATTGGGATTTACAGTCGTGAGCCACCACATCTGGCCTTGTTTTGGTTTTTTATGTTTTTGTTACCTGGTAATCTCCTTTAAAAATACATTTAATGAATCCCAGCACTTTGGGAGGCCGAGGTGGGCAGATCACGAGGTCAAGAGATCGAGACCATCCTGGCCAACATGGTGAAACCCTGTCTCTACTAAAAACACAAAAATTAGCTGGGTGTGGTGGCGTGCGCCTGTAGTCCCAGCTACGCAGGAGGCTGAGGCAGGAGAATTGCTTGAATCCGGGAGGCGGAGGTTGCAGTGAGCCGAGATTGCACCACTGCACTCCAGTCTGGCGCCTGGCAATGGAGTGAGACTGTATAAAAAAAAAAAAAAAAAATACATTTAATGAAATTTCACTGGAAGATAATGAGTTGTTGAAGGCTGCCTTCTTTGCCTCTTATTTCCTACTCTCTAGCTTCCAAACCCCTCTCTTGGGAGTGGGGAATTCTAGGCTGGCCAGGAAGAAAGAAGCTGACACTAACTGGTTCCCTGGTTCCTACGAAATCAAGCTTATCCTACCTGTACTAAATCTTACTAAGGCTGTAACACTGAGTCACTAAGAATAACTTCAAACTGCCTCAGAACGCAGACAGCAGTGTGTTCTCTAGGTACTTGTCCAAGCGTTTCTGAAACAGCTAAGCTCAACTTTTAGTAAAACTGCACCAATATCAAAGTTAAGGATTATTCAAGGCCTCACTAGCAGAAAGCAATCTTTCTAACACTGAATGTAATCTTCCTAATGACTTAGTAAATACAGGATATGCTAGCCAAAGTGAAACTATTTTCAAAAAGAAAATATATTTAATATATCACAAGGTAATTGTTTAAAACATTACTGCAGTAATCAAACATGATTATTTCATTGCTTGCTTCCAAAGTATGCTGTTAGTCATTTTGCACATTTACTGTTTCCAAAACTGAAAATTTCAAATCTTTTAAAAAGTGAGTTAAGGCCGGGCACAGTGGCTTATGCCTGTAATCTCAGCACTTTGGGAGGCCAAGGTGGGCAGATCACCTGAGTTCAGGAGTTCGAGACCAGCCTTACAAACATAGAGAAATTCTGTCTCTACTAAAAATACAGAATTAGCTGGGCGTGGTGGCAGGCACCTGTAATCCCAGCTCCTCAAGAGGCCGAGGCAGGAGAATCGGTTGAACCCCGGAGGCGGAGATTGCAGTGAGCTGAGATTGTGCCGTTGCACTCCAGCCTGGGCAACAATCAAAACTCCGTTTCAAAAAGAAAAAAAAAGTGCCTTAAAACTGTCATTTCAGAGGCGCCTTTCTTCATGTCCTATTTGTGTTCCGCTTGGAATAAGAACTAATATTTTTACTGTTTCTTTTTCACCTAGAAACCACCATAAAATCTTTTTAAAAAGCTCTCAAGTGTAAAAGAATTCTTTCTTGCTATAAATAATTATCCCTAAATATTTCTGTTTCAGCAGAGTTCCCAGACCGGGTCTTGTTCAAGGGGTGTACTCATCAAGGCTATGCAGTGTGGCCCCAGAGCTGACACACTGGGGTGCATGGCTACTCATCCATCCGCAAAACAGCATGCTGTGCACACCCACAGCCCAGTGTCCCTGACTGCTTGGGGTGGCTGCTTCCACTGTGGATGGAAACTGCATCCACAGTGCCCCCAGGGAAACACTGTGGCTGTCACCCACACCCACAGGAGAGAACCCCACTCCTGCAAACACAGCCTTTCTCCAGCACCCACGCTGGCCCCATGGGACAAGAGGTTGAAGGAAGGGCAGCTCCAGGAGCAGGGAAATTTGTATCTCCCACAGTCCTCCATGAAAATGATCACACTCTCATACACCCATACCGCAAATTATTGGCAGGCTCTGTGAATGCACATCAAGAGGGACGAATCTGTGTGTAGCTGGCAGCAAGGTCAGAGAGAGAACGTGACTCACATCCCAGCTTGACTACAGTCCCTTTGGCCTTTGACAGAATAAGCATCATGATACGATCAGTCCCCACAGGCCTGGGAGGTAGGTACGCAATAGTCACAGGGGTTTTCAGTCCTACAATCAAGTGGCCCAGAAAAGAGCATACAAAGGTCAACTCAAAGGGAAGGCTAGAGTGTGTGGCACAAGGAGGGTTAGTCCACTTCCTGTAAGCATGTCACTGCCTCTCCCCTTTCTGATTCACAGCCCTTCCAGGTCAGATTTCCACCATTCATTCCAAAACCTTTAAGATGTTTCACAAAGGGGAGGAAGGGAGATGGAAAGTAAGAAAGACCACATTGAGATCCTATGAGGCTGTTCAGTATGGAAACGCTGCATTCAAGTGTGCCCTCTGCTAACAAGGAAACTATGGCTTCCTCACCCTGTCTCCTGGGAGGTGGGGAGGTCCGGGGAAGGAAGGTACATGACCAATCCTGCCATCACCAAATGAGGGACCACACAGCAGAAAGATGAAGCCCAGGCTCCCGACACACTGGAGTTCACGCTTCAGCCTGTGACCTCTGTGGGCCCGTTCACCTCAGGGCCAGACGTCACGGAGACTGAGGGTTCTGGGAGCCCTCTGTGCTTTTACTGTCCTCTGCCGGGCTGCACTCGGACCCCATGATGGAGGACTTGCACCCGCGAACCACGTGGGCATTCATCATCTCCAGCAGCAGGTCATACACGGGGACCACGTTTTTGCACTTCATGCTGAGCAGATGTTCCATGCCCTTGTTACTATGGGGACAAAAAGGTGCTGAGATTCCCTCCTCTGGGGCAGCCACAGGACACCAAACCCTTCCCCAGCTCTCTTTGCGCAGAGCCAGTCTACCCCACCCCTAACCCCGCACTCCCTCCAGCCCATTGCTCCATGGCACATGCATCCAGCTCCCCCTGATAATTTATGCTCAAGGGCAAGGACAGTGTCCTGTCAGCCTCTGTGCCGCACCACACCCGAAATGGCCTGGCACATAGGACAGTCGATTCTCATTATTTGCAACAATTATGTTCCATAAAGTCACTGTGAACACTGAATTATCACTCCTAGGGGAAACACAGGGTTAGGTTCCTGCAAGCCTCTGGTCACGTCTTCATTAGCTAATCACAAAACCTTGTTTTATGTGTGTTTCTTTTTAAAGATGCCTCATCTAATATCGTTGACTCACTAACATTGGGCTCATGGCCAACAGCACTGTAACTCAGGCCTGAACAAAGCATATCTAACACATACTTGCTCCATAAGGCACATCACAGCTTTTTCACACTGAGGAACACTAGACAGCTCTTCAGCACCACACCAGGGGCCCAATTTAAACAGTGAAGTCACCCACCAAAAGCACAAAAATGTAAAACCATGACACTAAGTTGACCAAATAAAGGACACCTGTTTACAGTAGGAGAGCAGCTGCTTGTTCCATCTCAGCTGGGACTGTGCATACAGAGGGTGACTCAAAATTTTTGCCACTCTGTTCATGACCTCAAAAACACCATGAACACTGATTTGGGGGTTACAAATAAATTTTAGCAAGCAGATAAATTCAGTTAAGGAATCTACAAACACAGGATCAAGTGTATCTGTTCTGCAAATGGTTGTGTGCTGAGTAACCATTAAAGGGGAAACAGGCAGAAGTCTTCCTCTCCTCTTCCTTTTTAAGATTGTTGAGGTGAAGGCCAAGCGTGGTGGCTCAAGCCTGTAATCCCAGCACTTTGGGAGGCTAAGGCAGGTAGATCACCTGAGATCAGGAGTTTGAGACCAGCTGACCAACCTGGTGAAACCCCATCTCTGCTAAAAATACAAAATTAGCCGGGTGTGGTGGCACATGCCTGTAATCCCAGCTACTTGGGAGGCTGAGTCAGGAGAATCCCTTGAACCCAGGAGGCAGAGGGCAAAGGTTGCAGTGAGCCAAGATGGCACCATTGCATTCCAGCTCCATCTCAAAAAAAAAAAAAAAAATTCTTGGGGTATATACTGTCCTTCCCCACAGCCTTTAGACTTGCTCCTCAGTGAGCCCTTAATTACCTTCCATTCTCCCCTCCCCTCCTCGAGCTCCAGGGCAAGGCTACCCTCCATTCTGGGTGACACCAAGACTAAGCATCACTGTACCAGCAGCAGCCACCACACCATCGCTTTTCCTGCACACGATTACATTTCCTGATCAGAAACATGCCCTACCCTCAGCTCTGCCTTCCTCTATCTGTTGGGCCCGCCACTTCTCTTAGGTCTTGTCCTTAATATCCTGATGCCAACAAAAGAACAACTCTTAGGGAAGCCTTTGTGCACTTCTCCATATCACCAGCTTAAAGGGCCATCTATGAGAGCAGGTCTTAGCTTCTCCACAAAAAAAAGACCTCAGGGCCTCAGCCCTGGGTGGTGTAAAGAAGGGTGGCAGTTCATGTAAGGGGAGTAACTGCCCCTTTTAGGAATCCGTAAACAGGCTACAAACCCCAGCAACTGAAAAACAGATGAGGCACCACTGGATGATGAAGATCCTGTAAGATACCACGTGACATTCCTTCAATGCCCACTCTGTGCCCATCTTTGGTTACAGGTGTGTAAGCTGACAAATCCCCCATTCCCTTTCAGGCAATCATTTTCCTTAACTTTCAAACATTTTTCCCAAATCTCTTCACCCTCCTCTGAGCACATAATCCCACCCTACGCCTGAGCCGAGCAGCTCCCGAAGGCGCGTACCTTGCGTGCCTGACGTGGGACAGGAGCATCAGGAGGTTAGCCAGGCGCACAGACTGCTGCTGGGAGGAGACGCCACTCTTGGCGATCACCCAGACCAAAGCGTCGGTCACGGCGTTCAGCAGGTGGGCCAGCTTCTGGCTGCTCTCAGCATCCTGGGTTGCTGTGACCAGAGGGTACATACCTGGACAAAGAATAAAAGCCACAAGTCATTGCTCTGAGCAAAGGAGCGGAAGTCATGTGCTCAGCTGTTCAATGTGCCTACTCCGAGGTGATCTGGGTTGCTCTGACATCTGCATGTGTGGCAGGATCTTATTATAAGCATGGTCTTACCTCCCCAGGGGCTCTTCTCTGACAGCCAGCTGCATCACAGAGCTAGAAGAGAGGCCTGGCTTAATGAAGACAGACTAAATGTCCCCTTGCCCACCAGGCCCATAATTGTGCCCTTGCCATGCAAGTATACCTAGTCCTCTGAAACCATTATATGGTGTTTCTCATCTGCAGCAACAGATACACAGAGATGGTCAGAAGGTGAGAGTAATTCTACTCTTAGCCCCAGGGAGGGCTCCCCATCTAAAGGGAGTTTAATAAACAAAGGAATGGCCAATGTGATGAAGCCTCCTCTGCCACCTCCTATTGTGTATCAGGTGCCCCGGACAGCCACAGCAGGGCCCCTGCTGCCACGTCTGCATCTCACTGTGTGGCACCTGGCTGGAGCAGGAAGACCACCAATTTGGAGTCAGACGGACCTACCTTCTATCCACCATCTGGATTTCTCTGATCCTCAGTTCCTCTTACAGCAACGCATGCAGGAACACATCTTAGGTCCCCACAACCACGCCCCGGGTAGTCTGCCCCCCACATCCTGTCCTGCCCCGCGTTTAACTGCCCTCTAACCCTAGGATTGAGATACTGGTTGGTCCGAGTGCAGTGGTGTTTACAACTAATTGATCACAACCAGTTACAGATTTCTTTGTTCCTTCTCCACTCCCACTGCTTCACTTGACCAGCCTTTAAAAAAAAAAAAGAGAGATACTGAGGCGTCCCAATGGCAGCAAAATAACAGCTCACCTAAATCTCCTCCCCCAACCCCCCGCCACCCCTGCCTGACTCCTTGATTCCTTTTAATAATTAGCTTCTCTTCCGGGCTTTTAATTTCAAAGCAATAATAAATAACAAATACGTGAAATCAACAAGGGAGCTGCTGAGTCTTGGCTGTCATGAGACTGACGATGGCTGGTGCTCCAGCATCCACAGAATTTGTTTTGGCGGTTTTTGTTCTCTATTTTTAATGGCACTTTTAGTTCAATTAAGGCAGCTCAATTTAACTAAGTTCAACTCAGTTAAAGCAAGGGACATACTGAAGCACAATTATGTAAGTGTAGTGCTTTGCCACATCCCTAGGGACCTCCATAATGTCTGATGCAGATTTAAAATATTCATCTTTTCAGTATCCCTGAAGCTGCTTCTCCAACCCCCGCCCCCGACTTTGTTCTCCACGCTGGTTCTTCCAGAGTCTCCGCACCTCCTCAAGCTTCCCACTGTCACCCCAGAGATGACCTGTGCTCCCACCACAGAGGAAACAAGATCCCACCCTTGACCCTGTGTTTCCCCTTCTGTGTGGCCAAAATGCAGATCTGCTCATGGGGCTATCTTTAATGACTACCCAGCTCGTAGGGTAGAGTCCAAACCACCTGCTGCAGCTATCAGGGGTACCAGGCCCCTCCCTCCTCTTCTTATCTGCAGTTCCCACCACACCTTGCCATGAGTCCCACTCTCAACTCCCTGAACAGGTGACACTCCAAACATGCTCAGCTTTCTGCTTGGGAACTCTCTCCTTCCACTCTACCCTGATTTTTTTTTTCTTTTGCTTTTTTTTTTGAGACGTAGTCTCCCTCTGTCACCAGGCTGGAGTGCAGTGGTGCGATCTCAGCTCACTGCAACTCCGACTCCCTTGTTCAATGGATTCTCCTGCCTCAGTCTCCCAAGTAGCTGGGATTACAGGCATGTGCCACCACACCCAGCTAAGTTTTGTATTTTTGATAGAGGTGGAGTTTCACCATGTTGGCCAGGCTGGTCTCGAACTCCTGACCTCAGGTGATCCCCCCGCCTCAGCCTCCCAGAGTGCTGAGATTACAGGCATGAGCCACTGCACCCGGCCTTCTACTCTGTTTTTCTTGCTGATTCCTCCTGTAGATTCCAACCTGGTCATGAAATTCCTTCTGGAAGCTTCCCCCAACGTCCATACCATTTCACCCTAAGTCTGGTTTGAGTTGTCCCCTGACACTCTGACAGTGCCCTGTTCATCCCAGCAGAGGCATCACACGTTGCCCCATATGCTGGAGGTCTGCCTTGTCCCCCCACACACCCAACAGCCACCCTTCTGCCCTAAGCAAGACTGAACATGAGTGCTTTGAGGGCACAGACCATTATTTTTTTTTAGCCAAAAACACCATATTTGAAATGATAAATATTCATGCTGATATATGTGTTAGGTACACACAGAAAATTATTAGTAAGAAATACAGAGAAAATTATTTCAAGCTTACTTTCCCTAAAATCAAGCCCAGCTGCATCAATGAGTGCTTCCTTTTAGCTACCCTGTAGTCTGTTCAGCTGCATGACATGTGACTTCCACTGCCATCAAGAAATACTGTGTCTTAGAGTTCCAAAAGGAGCCAAACTTGTGTACCTGTACCTGTCTCAGTTCAAAGTGACATAGATTAAAAATATAAAAACAAATCCTCAGATTTTACACAAATGTTCGTAGCAGCATAACTCAGCCTAAAAGTGGAATGTCCACTGACTGATGAACAGCTCAACAAAACATGGTCTATCCATACAGTAGAATAGTATTCAGCTACAAAAAGGAATGAGGTGCTGGTACATGAACCTTGAAAACATCATTCTAAGCAAAAGAAGCCTGACACAAAGGACCACATGTTGTGTGATTCCATTTATAACAAAACGTCTAGAAAAGGCAGATCCATAGAGTCAGAAAAGCAGATTAGTGGTTGCCTAGGGGTGTGGGTGGGATAGGGAGCGGGAAATGATGGCTAAGAAGCATGGGGTCCTTTTCAGGTGATGAAAATGTTCTAAAATTGATAGTGGTGATGGCTGCACAACTTACAGTGAATAAACTAAAAACACTGAATTGTATACTTAATATGGATAAATTATATGGTACATGAATTACATCACAGTAAAGCTGTTACTAAAAATAAAAGTAATAATAAAAGAACACCTCAGAACCAAAATTACAATAACCTAAATTCCCTGGGCTGTGTGTGACCAAGGTTCCCTCAGAGAACATGTATGTGTCATTGTGTTATCCACTTCATGAACCACAGTCATTGCCAAGACCAGACTCCAGGCCTTCTACAGGCTGGAGGGCAGCACAGCTCCACGTGGGATACAGAGTCCATCAGCCACAAGCGGTTTAGGGAGGCAAGGCACTGCAGTTTTGAAAAGGCATATAATAATCCATTTTACATATGGGGGTCAGTGTATATACAAAAAGACTGACCTGTATAAAATTATCCTGGGGACTCCTGTTCTCATTGATCACACAGAAAAGAAATACCCTCCCGGAAAGGAACTGTGCTGAAGAATACCCATGCTGCTCTCTTACTCTCCAGTTGGCAGTACTGCACCCACACCCTGGGCATTCGTGCTCGGGACCTTGCTCATCAAACATATATGTACAGAGTACTTGCTAAGTGGCAGGCCCTGGGCAGGGTGGGGCAAGGGACAAGATCCAAAGCCCTGCCCAGTCAGACACAGAAAACAACAAAAATTTAGCACCCCCTCCACCCCCCAAAAGTAAAAACATCAGTTAGGATTCACGGTAGAACAAAATTAAATTACCTTTCATGAAACTGAAGAAGTATAGTTAGAAAAAAAAAAAAAGACAAGATCTTGGCACCATGCCCACACATACCAAAGAAAGTGAAATAAAATCCAGGACACAATCTCCTCTCCCCTTTATCAGCTGAAAACAGCTGTGTGCTCTGCTCACCAGCCCACCTGATGATATACTGGGCAGCACAGTGGTGGGGGAGACCCACCCCTCCTTCAAGATTTGCCACATCTGATTTGCTCAAAGGATGAAAACATAAGCTTTCCTTGACTGAAGGCAAATACATGAGAAAATCTAATGTGTTAACAAAAGTCCCAGAATAGTGACCAAAAGAAAGAAGTCCTGGCTTTGGGGAGCCATATGTGGTGTTTGCTTGTTTGCTTTGAGGAAAGGAACCTCTGGCCATGACCCACACCCTCTGTCACCACCTCCTGTCCCCAGCACACGAGGGCAGATGGGACAGAAAAGGTGCTATGAGGCCAGCAGGCTGCTGTTCAACTGTGCTTTGCCTCCGAGTTCTTGGTCAACAGAAAAGGACCCCCCATCTTTCCTCATCGACATCCCTCTGTGTCTGTCTTCTCCACCCACCCACTTCATGGGACCTCTCCCCATAAACTCAGAGGGAACCAGGGCTTCAGCCAATGTCTCTTAACTTCCCTAATGTAAAATAGGATTGTCTGGCTTAACCCCTCTATTTCTTTCATTTAATGAAGTTTCATTCTTTGTAAATCTTAAAACTTTAAATAGACTTGTTTCTAATTTAAAATATTTTAAAGACTGTGGATAATTAATGTAATGAATTATATTCTAATTCCTAAATTCCATACCCTCTCTAATTCTATCCAAGGGAGAGGATTTATCTAGTCCTCAAGTTCCTGTGTGGCAAGATGGCCAGTCTCTCTGTTGAGTGTTGGATATGCTATTTTATTAACTATGACACTTGCATAACACCTTAGAGTTTATAAAAACACTCTAATAAGCATTGTAATGGGTTGTTAAATTCAACATTTTCTGTTATCTCTCAGTTTCAAGAGCCATAGCAAAGGCTAAATATGATACAGGAATCCCAGGTACCACACATCCTATATATGTATAGTGGAAGAGGATTGGCTGAGAGAGTTAGAATGGTGTAGTCCTTTCCCTCTCCTCCCCAAGAGAGAAATATGTGCCTCTCTTACTTAAGTGCATCAACGATCAGACCATTGATTAACTATTTGAGTGTGTATCCTCTGTTCTAGACCAAAAGCACTGTATCTAAATCATTCTGACATCTTTACAAGTCACTGATACACACACCAGAAACTGAGCTGAAATTTAGCTGGATGACACAGTTAATTTCCATTCCATATTATACCAATTATTAGTAGATGTGTGTAACCCAGAAATGGGCAGCTTTTAAAACATAACTACTGACAAACCCTGACCTGGCCAGCTAGCGTGCTGTACCAGTGCAGACGTGATTGAGTGACATAATCCTAACTTAAGCATGTCATATACACAGGGAAACAGGAGACCAAACTATGCAGGAGATCCTCTTCAGACACCCCAGTGCTTATCTAGCCTGGCAAGGCCATCTAGCAGCAACCAAATGCAGCCCTTGGAGACTGCTATCCTAACGTGGGATACAGAAGTTCACAGCCTTTTGACTTAAGAGACCTGAGAGGTGGAGGTTGCGGTGAGCCAAGATTGTACCACTGCACTCCAGCCTGGGCAACAAGAATGAAACTCTGTCTCAAAAAAAAAAGACAGACCTACCCCATTTCCCCTCTCCTGACCCTAATCCTCAGGGCCTCCACCCTGTGCTCAATTTGGTTCCCTGCTTGTGGTATTGATTTTCCATTCAGCCTACAAACTTCGCGCTCTTCATCTTTGTTTTCATTACACTGTTTGCAGATTCACTGAAGTATAACTGACAGACAATAACCTGCACATATTTTGTGTATGATCTGATGTATGTTGACATACATATTCAAAGTGGAACCATCACCAGAATCAAGATAATGAACACACTTTTCTGCATTTTTTTGACTTTATGATGGTGCAAGAGTGATACGCATTCAGTAGAAACTGTACTTCCAGTACACATACAACCATTCTGTTTTTTCATTTTCAGTAATCACTTTTGGTATTCAATAAATTACATGAATTTATTGAATTCAATCAGTACTTTATTATAAAATAGGCTTTATGTTAGATGATTTTGCCCAACTGCAGGGTAATGTAAGTATTCTGAACACATTTAAGGTAAGCTAGGCTAAGCTATGATGTTCAGTAGGTTAGGTGTGTTAAGTACATTTTTGACTAGCAACATTTTCAACTTAAGATGGGTTTTTTGGGACATAACCCCATCAGAAATTGAGGACCATCTGTAGTTGTACAGATGTATTTCTGGACTCTCTGTTCCATTGATCTATTTGTTTCTCTTGACATCAATACCATATTGTCTTTGAAATGAAGTGATATAAGTCCTCCAAGTTTGTTCTTTTTCAAGGTTGTTTTGACTATTCTAGGTCCGTTGCATTTTGATATGATTTTAAGAATCAGCTTGTCAATTTCTACCAAAAAGCTTTACGGGATTTTTATCAGTTTGAATCTATAGATCATTTTGGGGGAGAATTAAAAACAAGACTGAATCTTATGCTCCATTAACATCTCTCTCCATTTATTCAGGATTTCTTTAATTTCCTTCAGCTATATTTTGCAGTGTTTAGTGTGTAGGTTTCACATCTTTTGTAAGTTTATTCCCAAGGTTTCAGTGTTTGATGCTACTGTAAATGGTATTGGTTTTTTATTTCAATTTCCAATTGTTCACTGCTGCCACACAGAAATACAATTGATTTGTATATGTTGCCCTTGTATCCTACAAACTTGCTGAATTCACTTTTTTTAGACGCCTAAGGACTTTCTGTACAGATTATCATGTTTTTAAATAGAGTTTGACTTCTACCTTTCCAATCTTTATGACTTTTACGTCCTTTCTTGCCTTACTGCACTGGGTAGTACTTACAGTAAAATGTTGAATAGAATTAAGGACAGTGGACATACTTGCCTTGTTCCTGATTGTGATTAAGTATAATATTAACTTTAGGAGTTTTTTGTGTTTTTGTTTTTTGTTGCGACAGTCTCGCTCTGTTACCAGGCTGGAGTGCAATGGGGCAATCTCAGCTCACTGTAACCTCCACCTCCTGGCTTCAAGTGATTCTCCTGCCTCAGCCTCCCGAGTAGCTGGGACTACAGGCAGATGTCACCACACCCAGCTAATTTTTTTGTATTTTTAGTAGAGACAGGGTTTCACCATGTTGGCCAGATGGTCTTGATCTTGTGATCCACCCACCTCGGCCTCCCAAAGTACTGGGATTATAGGCATGAGCCACTACGCCTGGCCAACTGTAGGTTTTTCATAGGTGCCCTTTAATGGATTGAGGAAGTTTCCTTCTGTTCCTTGTTTGTTCAGTGTTTTTAGCAGGAATGGATGTTAAATTTTGTCAAATGCTGTCTGCATCTGTTAAGCTGATCATATGATTTTTCATTATTATTCTGTTAATACGGTGAATTTTGTTGTTTGATTTTCAAAAGTTAAAGAAACCTTGTATTCCTGAAAATTCTGCTTGTTCATGATGTGCTATCCTTTTAATATACTATTGGATTCTATTTATCAAAAAAATTTTTAGAAAACTTTTACATATACATGTATGAGGGAAACTGGTCTGTTGTCTTTTCTTCCAATGTGTTAGTCTGGGTGTTCTATCAGAGTAATGTTGGCCTCACAGAATGAGTTGGAAAACATTCCCTGCTCTTCAATTTTCTATAAGCGTTTGTGTAAACTTGGTATATGAGTCTATTTTCACACCGCTGTAAAGACATACCCAGACTCGGCAATACACAAAACAAAGAGGTTAATTGGACTTACAGTTTCACATGGCTGGGGAAGCCTCACACAATCATGGCAGAAGGTGAAAGGTATGTCTTGCAGGGCGGCAGACAAGAGAAGAGGGTTTGTGCAGGGAAACTCCCATTTTTATATAACCATCAAATCTCTTGAGACTTATTCTTGAGACTTATTCAGTATCTTGAGAACAGCATGCTGAAGACCTGCCCCCATGATTCAATCATCTCTCACTGGGTCCCTCCCACAACATGTAGGAATTATGGGCACTACAAGATGAAATTTGGGTGGGGACACAGCCAAACCATATCACTTGGTATTATTCATTTCTCAAATGCATGGTAGAATTCTCCCAGAATTCCAGGATGGTGGTGTAGCCACCAGTTGGTAGAGCAGTCAGAACACACAAATTTATAGATTAAGTTTGCCATCTTATATGGGCACAGTTTGTGGCATCCCAAAACAATTACAATAGTAACATCAAAAATCACTGATTACAGATCACCACAATAGACATAATAAAGTTAGAAATATTGCAAGTGTTATTCAAAATTTGACACAGACATAAAGCAAGCATGTGCTGTTAGAAAAAATGATACCAACAGATTTGTTCAATGCAGGGTTGCCACAAACCTTTGATTGGTAAAACATGTAGTATCTGTGATGCACAATAAAGAAAAGTACAATAAAATGGGGTGTGTGTGTGTGTCTCTATTTCTGAGCTTTGTGCTTGGATGCAGTTAAATCACTTAGCAATCACTTGATCCTCCAGGCTTGCCTTTCAGTTTTGTTTGGTAGGCTATCCCATAATGGACTTTAGGCCCACTACTAAGGCAGTACCCTTCCAAGCACTATATGAAGGCTGACAGGTGCCCAATGCCCAGGGTAATACAAGGTTTTTCCCATCGGCTGGTGAGAACGTGAACTGTTCCTGGCCCTGTGTGACCTCTAGGGATTGTTTTGCCCACTCCTTTCTGATGTTTTTTTCTGTCTTCAGTAGCCTCAAAAGCATGGGCAGATTAGCACTTAGCTGAAGACTTGAAGAGGACGCTCTATAGATCTCCAAAGTTCTCTCTATGTGCAGCTCTTTCCCATTCAGTACTCTACCCTCCAAGTCCTAGCTGCCTTGGTCACCAAGGGAGACTACTGGTGTCTATCTGGGTTACCCTTTGTGATGATTAATTTTAGGGGTCAACTTGACAGGATAAAGGGATACCCAGATAGCAGATAAAGCATTATTTCTGGGTATAATGTTCTAGAAATAATGCTTTATCTGCTATCTGAGTATACCTTTAGCTGGGTATCCCTTTAGAGTGTTCCAGGAAGAGACTGGCATTAGAATCAGTGGACTAAGACCAGGCATGGTGGCTCACACCTGTAATCCCTGCACTTTGGGAGGCCAAGGTAGGTGGATCACTTGAGGTCAGGAGATTGAGACCAGCCTGGTCAACATGATGAAACCCCATCTCTAATAAAAATACAAAAAATTAGCTTGTAATCCCAGGTGCCTTTAATCCCTGCTACTCGGGAAGCTGAGGGAGGAGAATCACTTGAACCCAGGAGGCAGAGGTTGTAGTGAGCTAAGACGGTGCACTACATTCCAGCCTGAGCAACAGAGCAAGACTGTCTCAAACAAAAAAAAAGAATCAGTGGACTAAGTAAAGAAGATCTGCCCTTAACCAATGTTGGCAGACACCATCCAATAGGCTGAGGGCCCAGATAGAACGAAATGGCAGAGGAAAGGAGAATTCTCTCTCTCATTCTCTTTCTTTCTTTCTCTCTCTCTCTCTCTCTCTCTGCTAGAACACCCATTTTCTCCTGCCCCTGGACATGAGAACTCCAGGTTCTCTAGCCTCCAGGCCCTGGGACTCGCACCAGTGGCCTCCCAGTTTCTCAGGCCTTCAACCTCACACCATCAGCTCCCTAGTTCTCAGCTCTTCCCATTTACAATGAGCCGTCCGTGCTGCTGGCTTCCCTGGTTCACTAGCAGGCAGATAGCATATCATGGGACTTCTCAGCCTTCATAATCGTTCAAGTCAATTTTTATAATAAATCTCCTCATTTACCTGCCTACCTACCTACCCGCCTACCTGCCTACCTACCCACCCGCCTACCTGCCTACCTACCTACCCAACCATCCTATTGGTTCTGTTTCTCTGGAGAAACCTAATAGACCCATCCCTGCATTGCAGCCTGGAAAGTGACTGCAGGCAGTAAACTGGACAATCAAAGGCTCACCTCATTTGTGTCTCTCCTCCCGGGGATCACTGTTGTCCAATGTTCAATATCTGTTTTACATATTCTGTCAGGGTTTTAAATTTTAAAGCAGGGAGGCAGATTCTACCTCTATTTTCGTGTTTAATTTAAATACCACAAATAATCCAGAAGAAAAAAGCCTGTACTTACAAACCCTAAAAACCTAGCACAGAAAGACTCACCTATCTTGGCAGTGAACGCTGTCCCATTTTCTTCCTAGCAATGCTGAACAGGACCAATTTATTTTGACAATTGTTATGACTACCAAGAAAGAAAAGAGCTTCCTTAAAAGATTTCTGGCCAGGCGCGGTGGCTCTCGCCTGTAATCCCAGTACTTTGGGAGGCCAAGGCAGGCAGATCACGAGGTGAGGGGTTTCAGACTAGCCTGGCCAATATGATGAAACCTCGTCTCTACTAAAAACACAAAAATTAGCTGGGCATGGTGGCGGGTGCCTGTAATCCCAGCTACTCGGGAAGCTGAGGCAGGAGAATTGCTTGAACCCAGGATTCAGGAGGTTTCAGTGAGCTGAGATCCCGCCATTGCACCCCAGCCTGGGTGTCAGGGTGAGACACTGTCTCAAAAAAAAATTCTTAAACTTGGATTTACAATAAACAAATTTCACTCGTTTACCCCCACAAGTGGTAATTACATCACATGTCTCCTTTGCCTTCTGTGATTCTCTCACTGTGGCAGTTCTGTCATGCTGCAGGGGAATGCTGTAGGCTTCGTCTTTCCCATTTGCACAGATGCTGCGTCTAGCTTTGACAACAACACAATATGATGTCTAGGAGGCTAAAATGCCTGTAAGGAGCCTTGCCAAACAGAAGGCTTTATACTACAAAGTGTTGTAACAACAAGCAAACACTGCTTTCCGAGAAGCAATTTCCTGCACAGAAAAGAGTTCTAAATTATTTCTGAAAGTGAGAGAAGCCCCATCATCTGGCATTTGATGATCCTCCACTGCCAAGATGAGAAGGTACTCTTCAAGCAGATCCTCCCTTGGACAGAAATGGTAGCAACTACGTAAGATAATGTTGGTAGGTGTTTTGGAAAAGAAGGTCAGAAAAAGTTGATTTTATTCCATGGTCCATTCAAACATCCTGGCTGGTGGGCCAGATGTGGTGGCTCACACCTGTAATCCCAGCACTTTGGGAGGCCAAGGTGGGCAGATCACTCAAGGCCAGGAGGTCGAGACCAGCCTGGCCAACATGGAGAAACCCCGTCTGACATGACTAGGCTTTGTGTCCCCACCCAAATTTCATCTTGAACTGTAGTCCCCATAGTCCCCATGTGTCAAGGGAGAAACCAGGTGGAGGTGACTGAATCATGGGGGCAGTTTCCCCCATGCAGTTCTCATGACAGTAAGTTCTCACAAGATCTGGTAATGTTATAAGTTATAGGGCTCTTCTGCCTTCGCCTGGTAGTTCTCCTTCCTGCCACCTTGTGAAGAAGGTATCTTGCTTCCTCTTCACTTTCTGCCATTATTTTAAGTTTCCTGAGGCCTCCCCAGCCATACTGAAATGTGAGTCGATTAAGCCTCTTTCCTTTATAAATTACCGAGTCTCAGGTATTCCTTCACAGCAGTGTGAGAACAGATTAATACATCATCTCTACTAAAAATTTAAAAATTAGCCATGTATTGTGGCATGCACCTGTAATCCCAGCTACCTGGGAGGCTGAGGCAGGAGAATCACTTGAACCCAGGAGGCAGACGTTACAGTGAGCCAAGATTGCACCACTGCCTTCCACTCTAGCCTGGGTGACACAGCAAGGCTCTGTCTCAAAAGAAAACAAACAAACAAAAAAAAACACTGGCTGGACTTTCCTACATGCACATCAACACAGTCATCAGTGTAAGCTGGGCCTCATGTTATTCTGTAAAAGGTGAATGGTAACAATAAACAGGGAAGGGTGTGTTGGGTGCACGGGAAATGACCTGTCAGGCAGGTAAGGCCAGACTGAGACTCAACTAGGAAATGCTCAAAGGTTGTCTTCAAGGTCTCTGTACCCTCACAAGGCCTCCAGATTCCTTCTTCATTTTGCCTCACCCAGTTCTTCCAGAGCTAACCCTGCCTTCCACCCCAGACCCGAGCAGCTCCTGGACAACATCCTGTGTTCTCTCCAGACCTAATGTGTGGTCTGTTGCCCATTTACAAAGAGATAGGTAGAAATTGAGTGTAAGAACTTAGAAACTTTTATAGCAATCGACAGAATAATTTTTAAATTAGTTGAATATAATAACTAATAATAATACAATAAACCAGGACTTGTATTTTACACTTTTATTTGTCTCATAATTCATTTTTGTTATATTTTGCAAAAGTAACTGTCCTTAACACTCCAGCCTGAGCAACAGAGTGAGACCCTGTGTCAAACAAACAAACCAACAAACAAAAAAGCAACAAACTAGTGCCAAAATCCAAGAGTCTGTGAGAGAAGAAATATGTGAAGGTCTGCCGGCCCCACATCAAGAGCCAGCTGGAAACATGCGGTCACAGTTAATTCTGTATTGAATCTTGGCTTCAGGAATGACTACTTTGGCTGATTTAAAAGACTATAGTATAATATGATCTGATATACATCCCTGTTGTTTCAAGCACTGAACTCTAAGAATGGATAAATAAAGCCCCATATGGTGTCCAAATAGAGGTATCTGTAAGTCTTCAGGTGAACATTAAAACCAGGATGTAAACAGTACTTGAGAAAGAAAAAAATCAATAGCCTAAAAGCCTAACAAGAGTAAATGGCTAAGCAAAGCCATCAGTATCTGCTAGAGCAGCTGGCTTGGATGCCAAGTAGGTCATAAACTGACCAGTGTGACAACTATCCACAAACTTAGAAATTCATGCAAAGTAGCACATCTTTATTTATTACAGTAACGTTTATAATGGTTTTTAAAAAAGGAAGAGGAACTGGATGTTTAGTAACAGAGAAATGGTTCAACAATTTAGTATAATGCCTTCACGTCAAAGATCGTGTTAGATCTCTCCTAGTTGACCCAGAATGGTTTCACAGCATTTTGAAATGTGGGAAAAACAAAAACAGTGTGGCATGATGGCTTGTGCCCATAATCCCAACACTTTGAGAGGCTGAGGCGAGTGGGTCACTTGAGCCCAGGAGTTTGAGACCAGCTTAAGCAACACAGGGAGACCTCACCTCTACAAAAAATACAAAAATTAGTCGGGTGTTGTGGCGGGCCCCTGTGGTCCCAGCTGCTCAGGTGGCTGAAGTGGGAGGATCACTTGAGCCCAGGTGGTCAGAACTACATAAGCCATGATCATGCCACTGCATTTCAGCCTGGGCAACAGAGTGACACCCTGTCTCAAAAAGAAAAGTGAAAAAACAAGATACAGACTGGGCACAGGGGCTCGTGCTAACACATTTTAGTACTTTGGGAGGCTGAGGTGGGAGGACTTCTTGAGGTCAAGAGTTCAAGGCCACCTCTGGCAACACAGCAAGACTCTGTCTTTACAAAAAAAAAAATGTTTTTAATTAACCAGGTCTGCTGGTATGTACCTTTAGCCCCAGCTACTTGTGAGGCTGAGGTGGAAGGATCACTTGATCTCAGTTCTAGGTTACAATAAGCTATGATCATGCCACTGCCCTCCAGCCTGGGCAGCTGAGCAAGATTTTGTCTCAAAAAAAAAAAAAAAGGAATAGTCACCAAAGTTTTGGTGGATATTTTGAGGGCAGGTATTCCTGATGATTTTATTTTCTTCCTTGTGTTTCTCATTTGAATGTTTATTTACAATAACCAGATATTATTTATATAAGAAAAAACAAAACTAAACCATCCACATATCCTAGATTGTACCTTCCTTACTTCCCTCCTCCACGTCCCACTTCCCCCTCAGGTCAAGTCCCTTCCTCCCTAACCTCATGCCACAGTGACAGTTTAGGCTTTCATTGTCTCTAACGGACCCCCCGCTTCAGTCTCTGCCCTTTCCAATCCGCCACATGGAAGCCAGGGTGACCTTTCTATATCGTGCATCTGTGCATGACACTCCTGTGCCTGAACCTCTTCTAAGCTGCTCAAAGCCCGAGCAGCAGTTTCTAATCTTCGACACTGCATTTTATAGCCACAGCTACTTCCCTCTGTCCTTTCCTGAAGATTCATTCAAACATCATTCCCTTCGGCAACAACTCCAGGATCTCTCCTCCTATTTTCCTATAGTACTCGATATGTGTATTTTTAGTAGAGACAAGGTTTCTCCATGTTGTTCAGGCTGGTCTCGAACTCCTAACCTCAGGTGATCCACCCACCTCTGCCTCCCAAAGTGCTGGGATTACAGGCATGAGCCACTGCACCTGGCAAGAAATCATTATTTTTAATGATTTGTTTTCTCTCCCTCCCTGCCTACCCTATGAGCTATTTGAAGGTAGGACTGTATTTTTACTGAATCAATTAATCCGTAAAAACGCAGGCCCCCAAATGTAAGTGTAAATGCATACCAACCATGTAAAGTGTCTGTGTACGCACTGAAAAAAGGTTAAAAGATAAACAGTTTCAAGTTTTTTTCTTTTCCAGAAAGTTGCTTGAGTTACTTTTAAATTGATTGCCAGTCATTCACTTAATGAGTAATTTGCATACAAATTAGCAAAAGTTACCTAAAGTTTAAATTGCGATCAAAATAAAAACAAAGTCCAAAAGGAAACCATTTTACCCTTTTTAAATAAAATAGAAGTCCAACATTCTCCTTCATATCATGCTAGTTCTAGACAAAGCATCTCTCCCCGATAAAACATGGCCCAGCTGTGTGGTTACTTACTGGAATTGAGCAGGACCATGGCCTTGACACAGAGATACTCTTTGTGTTGGAGTTTTAACTCTCGAAACCTTGAAGTAGTTGCCAGGAGCATGTCAAAGACTTCCAGAATTCCTTCTACGCATTTCCCCTCATCCCTGTAAAAGTTCATTTGAAAATTTAAGGAACACGGCTTCAGGAAACCATCAAGAAACAATAAGGAGTGTTTTATTTTTAATCTCAAGTTTCATCTTTCGACATGTTCATCTGATAATACCATGTTAACTACAACAGGGTGTTAATGAGACCACACCCAGCAATATGAAATTACTAGAACTGTCTTCATATAAAGAAGATAGGCCATTTCCTATAAATCCCTATAGTAAATAAATGAATAAATATTTTTTGGCAAAAATGTGCAATGGAATTATATTTTCCTTATACATTTTCACCAAATGTTTCTTACAGCAATACCACTCCTACTGATTGTTTTCAATCTAAACCATGTCAGTCAACCAGCCCCAGATATGACACATATTTCAAAAATGAGACGTTCCATATTAATGAGGAAGACTGTGTCACAGCAGCAAATATCCCAAGACTAAACCTCCATATCTAGGGCTTAATTCTCACTTCCTGGTGGTCACTTAGAAACTGGCGTAGCGGCCAGGTGCAGTGGCTCACACCTGTAATTCCAGCACTTTGGGAGGCTGAGGCAGGCGGATCACCTGAGGTCAGGGGTCTGAGACGAGCCTGGCCAACATGGTGAAACCTTCTCTTAAAAAAAAAAGAAACTGGTGTAGCAACTAAGACATTCATATGTAACTTGAAAAAAGTGAATATAACACAAAGAAATCACAATGAGAGAAGATGGATTAGAATCAGGAAAAGAAGGTATACATGGAGGTGGGGAAATTTTTTGACTATCCGAGGATTATCTTTAAGCAAGGATTATCTTTAAACTTTGAGTAATCTAATCAAAATTCATTTGAGCACTCCTTATAGAAATAAATCTTTAAATATACTTTTGAAGTAAATTACTTGAACTTTATCTGGAAAATACCAGCTTCTATTCACTCCAGCCAGACATACATTATTCTACCTCACTGCTCCCCCAAAACACTCTATTATTATCAGTCACAGGGTTATTGGAAGTCCTTAACAAGCAGTTAGATGATTTTGTCACAAAACCACCATCTGCTCCCGAAAGCCTGCAGCACACACGGAGGGCAATGGGTTTATGCGAGTTCCATTTTCAGTCTCCCAGCAGTCCCTGAAGGGACCTTGAGGTCTTCAAAGAACTGGCTATTCCCTTCCTCCTTCCCCAAAGTCAGGGCATTTTCAGTGATAGCAGTATTTCAGGAAAGGGCCTCTGACACCACTGCATACAGCAATCCTGGGGAAGTCTTTCCCATCAGCTGCTGTATGATGGCACTCACCGGGATCCCGCATTCCAAGCATTCACTCTCCCACCCCCACAGACTCACTCACACAGAGCTACAAGCAGGCAAATTGCTCACTTTGGCATATGAGCATTACTAAGTTATTGAAATTTACTAAATTGTAAATTCTGCAAACACTTGCAATTTTCTGTAAGTACACAGGTTAAGTGACAAAACACCAGTGTCCCCTGGAAGTCACTCATAGGAAAAGGTCATTTTAGAGAATCCAAAGCACTGGGCAAAGAGTGCCAAATCTGTAGGAGGCCTCCAACTCTCCCCACGCCCCATCTGTCCACCTCCCCAGCTCTGGGCTCTCCCAGGCAATCTGATGCTGGCATCCAATAAGGACAACACAGGCCCTGCACAGAGATGACACATAAGAAACACTTGGGCACTGAATCCCTTCATGCCACCTCACCAGATCACCCTGCCTGTGGACAATTATTATTGGAAACTGTAACTGTTGAACTTGAGGACATTTGATAACACAGAAAACTAGTTTTAAAATATCTCTGTGGGGCAAAACCAAAAAATCCACTAACTACTATACGATGGCTTGATTCTCTCTTTATTCTTCTGTGCTGATGTGGGATTATACATACATGAGCAACACACGCACGCACGCACGCACGCACGCACGCACACACACACACACACACACCCCTCCCCAAGTGATATGGGAAGAGGATCCACCTGAAATTAATCCTATTTTCCAGAATTATCTGTGCCTTAGTTCCTAAATACTGAAATTGGTATCATTTCCTTATTAAAATATATGCCATTTTCACTGCAAATTCATGTTTCAAAAATGGGGGAAGTGTTTGCATATTGAGGTATTTTAAACCCTGATAAAGGCTGTCATTCACAGTAATCAGATCATATGTACCTCATGGAAAAAGTTAATTTCTAAACAAAGTCTAAAGAACTAGGTCTGATTGCTTTCTTTTTAGCAGGAGTGACAGTCAACCATTTCATTCAAGAGGTGGCAAAGTTAGAATATTTTTATTCACTTCACAGTCTGCAGAAACCAAATACATTTCTACAAAATAAGTGAAATATGAAGGGGCGATAAATTGTAAGACATCATAAATGGCCAGGCGTAGTGGCTCCCGCCTGTAATGCCAGCACTTTGGGGGGCCGAGGCAGGCAGATCACAAGATCAAGAGATCAAGACCATCCTGGCCGACATGGTGAAACCCCATCTCTACTAAAAATATAAAAATTAGCTGGTATGGTGGCGCGTGCCTGTAGTCCCAGCTACTCGGGAGACTGAGGAGAATTACTTGAACCCAGGAGGTAGAGGTTGCAGTGAGCCAAGATCGCGCCACTGCACTCCAGCCCAGTGACAGAGTGAGACTCCATCTCAAAAAAAAAAAAAGACATCATAAATAACATCCCAATAAAGGTCTTTCAGATGAGTTATATAGAACAAAATTAGAAAAGACTCTAAAATAAATTAATGACATATATGTCATTTATTTTATAATTTTAGATTGAAACTGAATTATAAGTAAGAAATTAGGACAGGGTTAAAAGAGTTGAATTAAAGACAGGGCCAGCTGGCTACAGTGGCTCTCATCAGTAACCCTAGTGCTTTGTGAAGCCAAAGTAGGAGAATCACTTGAATCCAAAAGTTCAAGACCAGCCTGGGCAACATAGCGAGACCTTGTCTCTACAAAATTATAATAATAATAACCAGGCATGGTGGCATACATCCGTAGTCCTAGCTACTCAAGGGGCTGAGGCAAGAAGATGACTTGAGGCCAGGAGGTTGAGATTGCAGTGAGCTATGATGGCACCACTGCACTCCAGCCTAGGCCACAGATAGAGAGCCTACCTCTAAACAAAAACAAAAAACAAAAACGGCATACGATTTGAATGTTAAAATATTGAAACAACGTATCAATCAAACTGACCTACTTAGAAAATTTATTTTTGGACACTATCTGTCCATAAACTACTAAATAAAAGTAAAATCAATAATAACAATGGAATATCTTTGTATTAGTCCATTTTCACACTGCTATAAAGTACTACCTGAGACTGAATAATCTATGAAGAAAAAAGGTTTAATTGGCTCACAGTTCCACATGGCTGGGGAGTCCTCAGGAAACTTACAATCATGGCAGAATGCAAAGGGAAAGCAAGGCACATCTTACATGGAAGCAAGAGATGAAGCGAGTAAGCAAGACAGGGTGCGGTGGGGGGAACTGCCAAACACTTTTAAAGCATCAGCTCTTGTGAGAACTATCACAAGAACAACATGGGGGAAACTGTCCCCGTGATCCAATCACTCCCACCAGGTCCCTCCCTTGACCCATGGAGATTACAATTCCAGATGAGATTTGCTGGGGACACAGAGCCAAACCATATCAATTTTATTACTTGATTTTATTGATTGATTGATTGATTGAGACAGAGTCTCACTCCAATGCCCAAACTGGAGTGCAGTGGCATGATCTCTGCTCACTACGATCTCTGCCTCTAGGTTCAAGTGATTCTCCTGCCTCAGCCTCCCATGTAGCTGGGATTACAGGCATGCATCACCATGCGTGGCTAATTTTTGCATTTTTAGTAGAGACAGGGTTTCACCACGTTGGCCAGGCTGGTCTTGAACTCCTGACTTCAAGTGATTCACCTGCCTCAGCCTCCCAAAGTTCTGGGATTACAGGTGTGAGCTATCGTACCTGGCCAATCATCACTCTTTATAAAATAAGAATTTTTTTTTTTTTTGAGACAGAGTCTTGCTCTGTCACCCAGGCTAGAGTGCAATGGCACATTCTCAGCTTGGCACAATCTCAGCTCACTGCAACCTCCACCTCCTAGGTTCAAGCAATTCTCCTGCCTCAGCCTCCCATGTAGCTGGGATTACAGGCACCCACCACCATGCCCAGCTAATTTTTGTATTTTTAGTAGAGACAGGGTTTCACCATGTTGCTCAGGCTGGTCTCAAACTCCTGACCTCAGGTGATCCACCCACTTCAGCCTCCCAAAGTGCTGGGATTACAGGCATGAGCCACCATGCCTGGCCTAAAGAAGAATATTATTTACTACAACAAAATGTTGAATGAGTGGGCCTTCCTTTGGGGTATACTATTTTATACCTGCTGGCAGCACACACCTGGGTACAGACCATGATTTACCTGTGTGTGTATGGCAATGGCAGGGAGTGCTTAAGGCTTAGATCATAAAAAGGACTTAATAAATATTGACCTGAAGTGAAATTACTTATTTGCAAAGGGTAAATTAAAATTTGGAACTGAAAATTCGATGGCTATCTTGAAGGAATTTAGCATACAAATAACTAATGTGAATGTAAACACAAGAGAGTTATACATATACAATTCCATGGAACTGTCTACAAGACAGTTATACGTATACAATTCCATGGAACTCTCTACAAGTGTCCACAATGGGGTCCAAGCTCAGATACAAACTTCCTCTGACTTTTTAATAATTTAACATTAGTTAGTTGCCTGTTGATACCAAGGACACATAAAATATCTTTGCTTATGTGATTTTTTTGAGCAAGTAGATGATCTTCACATGCATTTATGATGAATTTAGTGGTTAGCAAAAGAACTAAATGCTTAGAAATAAGTTGAGGTAAGTAGATTTTCCTCTCATCCTCAGTAGCAACAAATTTTCTTGTTGCAGAAGCCTCAAGAATAAAGAGAAACAGAAATCATAGTTTCAGTATACACAAATGGGCTGTTAGTTATAATCACTGTTAATACAGCCATATTACCATTGGAAGAAACTCTGCTAGGACAATCCAGCAGAAGACAGTTATTTTCGAATGGTATGAAGATTATCTATTCACTTAGCAAAAAAGAGTCCTAATAGAACTTCTTTAAGGAGCATGACTCCTGACTTTTTGAATGAGCAATTCCTCCAGAAATATACCTATTACATAAAAGTATATTTATCTGTATAAAAGATGACTAAGTAACTGAACTATCTTAGACTTCAAGTTCCAGACTTCACAAAGTTAATGTGTTAAAAATACTAGAGATTGTAGGCTGAGCACAGTAGCTCACGCCTGTAACCCCAGCACTTTGGGAGGCTGAGGTGGGAGAATCACTTGAAGTCAGGAGCTTGAGAACAGCATGGCCAACATGGTAAAACCCTGTCTCTACTAAAAAAAATACAAAAATTGGCCAGGCGTACTGACACATGCCTGTAATCCCAGCTACTCAAGACGTTGAGGTATAAGAATTGCTCGAGCCTGGGAGGTGAAAGTTGCAGTGAGCTGAAATTGTGCCACTGCATTCTAGCCTGGGCAACAGAGTGAGTCTCCATCTCAAAAACAAACAAAAACTACTAGAGATTGCAACAAAAAACAAACACCAGTAGTCATTCCAAAAACACAAAATGCCTGCTCAATGTGAATGCATTTACAATTTCCAAGAATTCCTCTTCTATACTCAATCAAATATACTAGATTTATATGTTACAAAACATAATACTTTCACATAAGTTATAAAGGCAGTGTGAGTCTATTAGAAATAATTTGTAAGAAAAATAACTTTTCTTCTATTAACTAAAAGGTAGGCCTAATATTTTTCCAGAATGTGTGTCCAGTTACAGTAATGCATACACACACTTACAGGAATTAGAGAACCCATGCAGAGAAAAGGGAGAGTTAATTGTACTAAAAACCAGGAATGAAACAGTCAACCAAAAATAAACACTAAATTTGCCGTCAATTTAGAAATCAACACGAAAGATACTTTAATCCCAATGTCTGTAAATTAATTGATTTGTGAAGGGATGGAACGTTTTCCTAGGACTAACTTCTAGGAGAATTATATGTGTATATTTATACATATGTATACTTGGCTTCAGTTAAAACACCAAGTGGAATACAATGAATGAATGACAGCAATGGCTTGGCTACTGTGCTTGGCTTTTCAGCCTGCCTTGCAACATGGTACCCTGAGATGACAGTCGGACGAGTGGATATCTGCATTGTGCTAGGAGTAGAACAGGGCTGTTCTCTACCAAAACACTTCTGTTCTGCAGAATGTGCTCTTTGTCAACATGGTTATCTACGACAATAGGCAGAATAGACAGTTTGCCATTTGGCAACCCCTCAAGTCCAGCTCCACCAGCTACTATTCTACCCCTAAGCAGGTTTCTTAATCTCCCATTTCTAATACCTGAATGACAGAGATAATAATGGTGCTTATTCTCCCAAAGAGTGTAGGAAGATTGTGAAGATTAAATGTGTCAACATAAGTCAAGTGCTTAAGGTGCTGCCAAGCACATACAAGCCAATAGGTTAGCTATTTTCTTTGTTACTGAAGGGTCTTACACCCTGCACTGCTCTGGGCTTCCAGAGCCTCCCTGCATGGTTCACCACCTGGGCTTGCTCCTGTTCAAGTCACATCAGTCCACCAGCTTTTCCCAAAGGATCTGTTCTCTATCAAAACACCTTCATTATGCAGAACGGTGCACTTTTAATAACATTGTCAACCATGACAAAAGGCTGAATGGGGACTGATACCTCGGGGTATCACTCTTCCTCTATGTAACACAGGGTCTTCTGATGATCTAAAGTGGTAACAGGATTATAATGCAAGAGTTGGGATAGGCACTAGCCATCCTCCCACTCTGCAGAGTCAGATGTGGCTGAACACTCAACACTAGCAGTTTTTCCATAAAAGAGGTGTGGCAATCAATTTCCATGAAGATTTCACATTGCTCAAATTTATAGCAAGAGTGTAGTCTACTTTTCCTGCTAAAAAAAAACTTGAGTGTTTTTATATAGTACAGATTTCCCTCCATAAACAGTTCACCTAAGTCAATTAAAAATTGGTTCCTTTTCTGTGTCATCTTTAAAAGAAAATCAAATGCAACCAAGTTATAGCAACACATCCCAATTTCTGTTAAGTTTCATGTGGTTTTAGTAACCCTTCCACCACTATTGCCAAAAATGCTATATAGTACATGCATTAGAATGAGTTAAAGCAGGCCGGGCACAGTGGCTCACGCCTGATAATCCCAAAACTTTGGGAGGCCGAGGCGGGCAGATTGCCTGAAGTCAGGAGTTCAAGACTAGCCTGGCCAACATGGTACAACCCTGTCTCTACTAAAAATACAAAAATTAGCCTGGCATGGTGGTAGGCACCTGTGATCCCAGCTACTTGGGAGGCTGAGGTAGAAGAATCACTTGAATCCGGGAGGTGGAGGTTGCAGTGAGCCAAGATTGAACCACTGCACTCCAGCCTGGGGAACAGAGTAAGACTGTCTCAAAAAAAAAAAAAAAAAAAAAAAAAAGAATGATTTAATGCTTTTGAAAATAAACCTTGCAGATTTTTAAGAATTTTATAACCTGTCCAGAAAGCTCCAGATGTAATTGGTCACTATAGGTACAAAAAACCAGAAGGACAACTTAAGGTTGTAACCTGAAAATGGAATTTTTAATGCAGAAAAATCTATGTCAACTTATACGCATAGTGGCCACATCCCTACAGGATACAGTCCCCTATTAAGGCGCTGGCCTGTAATGCACCACAGATTAAAAATGAGTCACAGGACCCTGAATCCTTGATCCTCTCTCTCTCCTTCTCTGGTTCTTGACCCAGTGAAGGATCTGATGATACTATCATCCTCTAATTGCCCCGCAGGTACAAGATTTTAATTGTAGCACCTAGGACTTTGTTCCCACTCACTAAGCACCTTACTCAAACAAGTTGGAGAAGAAACACAATGCATTTTTTCTCACCTGTCCAGAACGAGATTTGGAGCAAAGATGAGCTTGCCAGGGTGGTCAATTGAGCGCCACATCAGCCCCACCATTAACACCTCCAACCAGCAGCTCTCCAAGAGCCGCACTTGGTCCAACAGGCTGAGCTCCACAAAGCCTGGGGAAAGCAAGAGGTGGTGAGAAACCCCCACCCCTCCTCCTCAACTCCCTGTGTCTGTAGAGATACAATGGCAAGTGTTAAAACACTAAGAAAACACAAACCATTAGGGAATCGATATTTTATAGATGTGATTAACTGATCATTAAAGGAAGAAAACTTTTAAGTTAAGTTGCACAACCAGTTTCTAGTCTTGAACCCCTTCTAGAGACATACTTCATTTAGAGTTTGTGAAGCACTATATCCTGGGCTCAGAACCAATCGTTGTTAGCTGTGTCCTAATAATTCCTCTGCACTACTGAGGTGGTTAATGTTTGGCTGCCAGTCAGAGGAGCTGCCTGTCTGACCCAATCCTTGACTGGGATCAGAAGGGGTCAGGGAATGCGGTAGGTGGAGGCTGCAAGTGGAGGCACACAGACAGCAGTGCCAGCCCGCACAGAAAGCCAAGGACTCAACAGCAAGGATTTCTCTGATTGCTTAAAATTTCTCATCCGGTGTTAGGATCCTTCTTCTGGGTAGAAGCACTGTTTCTGGGTGATCCTATCCTAAACAGCAAATATACCCCAGGCACAGTGAGGCACACCTGTAATCCCAGCACTTTGGGGGGCCAAGGTAGGTAGATTGCCTGTACCCAGGATTTGGAAACCGGCCTGGCCAACATGGAGAAACCCCATCAATACAAAAAATTAGCTGGTCATGGTGGCAGGTGCCTGTAGTCCCAGAAACTCTGAAGGCTGAAGTGGGAGGATTGCTTGAGCCCGGGAGGTCAAGACTGCAGTGAGCCAAGATCATGCCACTGCACTCTGGCCTGGGCAACAGGGTGAAACCCTGTCTCAAAAAAATAAATAAAGAGCAAATATGGCCAGGTGTGGTGGCTCACGCCTGTAATCCCAGCACTTTGGGAGGCGGAGGCAGGAGAATCATGAGGTCAGGAGATCGAGACCATCCTGGCCAACATAGTGAAATCCCATCCTACTGAAAATACAAAAAAATTAGCTAGGCATGGTGGTGCATGCCTGTAATCCCAGCTACTTGGGAGGCTGAGGCAGGAGAATTGCTGGAACCCAGGAGGCAGAGATTGCAGTGAGCCGAGATGCCGCCACTGCACTACAACCTGGGAAAGAGTGCAAGACTCTGTCTCAAAATAATAATAATAAATAAAGAGCAAATATAATGAAGCGGGTCCTGACAACCTAATAACCCATGTTGGTCACAATACTGATTGAAAACAGGTAACCTCTGGGGAGGGGAGCACTTTAAAAACAGAGAACACCGGGGCTTCCTCCACAAGCCATGATAAAAGGAGAGGGCCATGTAATATAAATACGATAACAAAAGACAGAGAGAGCATTGGCATGAAATGGACTCTGGTTTGAACCCCAGCTCAGCCTCTTTCTAGCGGGTCACTTAATCTCCCATTAAGTCTTTGTTTTTCTTATAGGAAAATGCCTATCTGAGAATGTCCTACAGGCAGGATCTCTTAACATCCTTATTTTATAGATGAGGAAGCTATGGCAGAGAGAACACATGTGGTTCAAGTCTTGGAACAATTGTAATGCCAATTTGCATAAAGGAGAATTTCATGGTGTTATGAATGTAAAGATGGATAAATACTTTCTAAATCCACATGCTATGCTCAATTTAGGTTCCTAATGTGTATACATCTTCCCAATCTCACCCATAGTGATAGACAATAAGCCTACCCAAGAGAGATCACGGTTCTTAATCTTGCAGATATTCAACAAGATTAAGGCTAGGTGATAATTTTGTTTGTTTGTTTGGACAATGACTATGCCAGCTAGGAGAGGGGGGAAAAATCACGCCTTCAGACTATGCCTACATTTCCTGAAAATTTTTCAAAACATCAGGTTTTAATAAGGAATAACGCAGCTGAAAAGTTCAGATTTATGGCACAAAGAAGGGGCACAGCTTTCAGCAATAACTAATTTCACCACTGCTCTCCATGTGTGGTCCTGCAAAACCATGTTTGGAATACATTTAAAGCAAAAACTAGAGGAAAGTGCATCAGTACTGTCTCCTCTGGGAAAAAGCAGAGAAAATAAAGTAATTCTGGCAAAGGTGAAGATGCTAGACAAAGCAAAATACAACTAGAAACCAAAAAATCCTCAGGAAGCTCAGAAGAAATGGGCCCAGGCCAACAAAAGTCCCCAAATGATACTGTCACTGTAGGCCTCAGTTCCCCGGGCTCTTTACCTGGAACTGCTCTTCCCCCAGCTTCTCATCCCTCCTCATCTTTACATTTGCCCAGTACACTTGCTGCTCTCCAGGCCATGGGAATGCCCCCAGTGGCTCAGAACTTGTAAGAGACTTCATTTCTTCAAGGACTGTAAAGAAGGGCATGGAGAAGCTTTCACAGGGGGATTGTGGGGTGTTGCCATTCTAGGTTAGAATCCTAGATTCACTCCTCCACAGAAACACCAAGTCAAATGATAATTAGCTGGTAAGTTTAGTATCATGCAGCCCTTTAGGTATATATTACAAATGGGCTTGGGAGAAGTGATCATTTTAGAGGATGGAAAATGCAGGTTCCAAATGATAACTCATGAGTCACTAAGCTCATTTCTAACTCGGTGGCATTCCAAGTTTATGGGCCCATTGAGGATTCATGTAACTTCAACCATTGATTTACTGTGTTTGTCCATACATAGTTATTTATGTACATAATATTGATTCTCTCTCTATTGGAATAATAATTTATAAAATTCTATTTAACATCTGACAAACCTTTCACTTCCAAACCAGTCATAATGCACCCAACCCCATCCTACCCAAACATGCCCCTCCTCTCAAGGTGAGGAATCCATAGCCAAAGGATGGGTCAATGTGGAGCCCAGCTTTTTTATTTATTTATTATTATTTTTTTAGACAGAGTCTTACTCTGTTGTGATCTCAGCTCACTACAACCTCTGCCTCCTGGGTTTAATTGATTCTCCTGCCTCAGCCTCCCAAGTAGCTGGGATTACAGGCACCTGCCATCATGCCTGGCTAATTTTTGTATTTTTAGTAGAGACAGGGTTTTGCCATGTTGGTCAGACTGGTCTTGAACACCTGATCCTGTATTCCGTCCTCCTTGGCCTCTCAAAGTGCTGGGATTACAGGCATGAGCCACCGTGCCTAGCTAAGCCCATCATTTTAACCCTGTTCCAGGTTCCAGGACCCTGGGATTTCTTGCCCAAATGACCCCAAGCCCAATTCCAGAGCCTGGGTGGGTTCCCTGGGTCCACCCTCCCAGACCACCTCTAGGCATGAAAGGTGGCCAACAGGTGTCTGTATCAGATGTGGACACATAGGATAGGGTTTGTGCAAGGTAGTATGGGATGCATCTGTCCATGGGAAAAGAAGGGAGTCAAGAACAGAAATGGCTGGGTGATATACAGCTCTTTCTGCACTACCATGTCTGGTACAGAACTCAGAGGAGTCTCAGAATTCTAAATTGGAACATGGCCTTGCTGAAGGTAGGTATGCCAAGATGGGAGGAAAGAACATATTGCACTCAAAGTTACAAATCCAGCTGTGGAACTGTTAAATATCTAGGCATAGCTTGTGGACCTCTACTTTGTACTCTTTCCCCTTAAATATTAGCAGCAGACCTGTCTACAAGTACATGGAAAACTAATAGCCAGAAAGCCCTACCAGGAATCTTCTTGGCCCAGCTGATCATGTGTACCAACTCCTCATCGGCCAGCTTGGTCAGGGACATCATCATGGAGGCCTCGGTGAAGGGCACGCTGGGGCGGCTGATGAGCACATGGGGCGGCTCGGCCTCCAGGAGGGTGAGCACCAGCTGCTCGGGGCTCAGGGCACTCAGTAGCAGCTCCTGCACTCGGGGCACGTGACCGCCACTTCTCTTGGCCTTGCCGGCGCAACGCAGCTGCTCCTCGGCATTTCCCTGTCTCCGCACAAGGCGGTACCCACATCTCTCTCTCCGGGAGCCTGAAGAGGAAAGCAGTCATTCGAATGGCCAGGGTAAAACCGCAGTCAAGTAAAAGAAGCCTGACTCTTCTGGAGCCCGTGGGGCACACATCAAAGATTACTATGGTCTTGACTGTACTAGCAAAACCAAAAACATAACTTTTCAGGAACTTTTTAGGTCTCCATTTCCAGGTCATCTATAGATACTAACTCCATTTCTCTATAAAGAGCACTCATATACCGGTTTCCAAACCATGACATTAGGAATTTTCTTCAGGTAGGCAAATGGGGATATTTCCAAAGTTATCAAATAATATACTTTTATTATAACACATTCTTAAAATGTTTATATGCATGTGTGCATATGTTTATATTTCTTTTTCATACTTACACAAGTATATTTCAAATAACTAAGTGAAATATATCTGGTGAATATAGAAGAGAATAAATTTTGGCATAAACCCTTTCAACCTTTTTAATGCTTTTATGATTTTCCATATTTTATACACAAAATTATTTATTTATTTATGAGCAGGAGTCTCGCTGTGTCACCCAGCCTGCAGTTCAGTGCTGCGATCTTGGCTCACTGGAACCTCAGTCTCCAGGTTCAAGCAATTCTCCTGCCTCAGCCTCCTGAGTAGCTGTGATTACAGGTACCTACCACCACACTTGGCTAATTTTTTTTTTTTTTTTTTGAGATGGAGTCTCACTCTGTCGCCAGGCGCCAGGCTAGAGTGGTGCAATCTCGGCTCACTGCAATCTCCACCTCCCAGATTCAAGCAATTCTCCTGCCTTGGCCTCCCAAGTAGCTGGGACTACAGGCACACACCACCACACCCAGCTAATTCTTGTATTTACTTAAGTAGAGACAGGACTTCACCATGTTGGCCAGGCTGGTCTCAAATTCCTGACCTCAGGTGATCTGCTCATCTCGGTCTCCCAAAGTGCTGGGATCACAGGCATGAGTCACCGTGCCTGGCCGTTATACACAAAATTGTAGTATATACACTATTTTATTTGAATTGTATTTTTGAGAGAGTCTCACTCTGTTGCCCAAGCTGGAGTATAGTGGTGCAATCAGCTCACTGCAGCCTCCATCTCCTGGGCTCAAGCAACCCCTCTGCCTCAGCCTCCTGAGTAGCTGGCACTCCAGGAGCATGCCACCATGCCCAGCTAACTTTAAAATATTTTTGTAGAGACAGGGTCTATGTCGCCCAGTGCTCAATAGTTTGACTATTTTCTCAGAACCCATTGGGCATTAAAAATCATTTTTAATGTTTGCTCATCTAACAAATGACTAAACCATCTTGCTTTAATTTGTATGTTTTAATTACTAGCAAATTTGATTTCTATGCTTGTTCTTTGTATTTATTTACTTTTTTTTTTTTTTTTTTTTTTTTAGATACAGGGTCTCTCTCTGTCACCCAGGCTGGAGTATGGTGGAATGGTCATGATCACAGCCCGCTGCAGCCTCAACCTACCAGGCTCAAGTGATCCTCCCACCTCAGCCTCCTGGGTAGCTGGCACTACAGTGTGCACCACAACACCTGACTAGTTTTTGTATTTTTTTGTAGAGACAGGGTCTTGCTATGCTGCCCACACTGGTCTTGAACTCCTAGACTCAAATGATCCTCTTGTCTTGGCCTCCCAAAGTGCTGGGATTACGGGCAGAAGCCACCGCACCCAACCCAATAATTAAGTTTTGGTGATACAGAAACAAGGTGGAACCAGAATACCAAACAATAACATGTAAGATGAGAGATGAATGATTTTGGTTAGAATTTCTAAGATTCTTTTTTTGGGAAGATAAAAGCTTAAATTCTCAAATTAATCAAGAACACATGTTAAAAAATAGAAATGTCATTAAAGGAATTGAAACATGGCCAAGCATGGTGGCTCACACTTGTAATCCCAGCACTTTAGGAGGCCAAGGAGGGAGGGATCACTTGAGGCCCAGAGTTCAAGACCAGCCTGGGCAACATGGTGAAACCCCATCTCTACTAATAATACAAAAATTAGCTGGGCATGGTGGCATATCCCTATAATCCCACCTATTTAGGGGGCTGAGGCAGGAGAATCATTTGAACCCGAGAGGTGGAGGCTGCAGTGCACCGAGATCGTGCCACTGGACTCCAGCCTGGGTGACATAGCGAGACTCTATCTCAAAAGAAAAAAGGGAAATGAAACAGAATGTATGACTTTCAAACTAGTAAAAGAAGAAAAAGAAAACATAAAAATGTGATTAACTCCTAAAAGGAAAGAAGTAGAAAATACATAACAAAAATTTTAAAATCACAAAATAAGATAGAAATGAACCCAAATATCAGTTATCACAATAAAGCAAAAATACTAAATTGACCATTTAAGAGTGACTCAAATCATATATATTTTTAAATCTAGACATAGATTAGTCATAAGAGATATACCTCACATACAGAAAGACAAAGTAGAAAAATATATAACAGGCAAAAATCAACCAAATAAATTGATGTTACTCTATTGATATCAGACAAGTAAACTTTAAGGCAAAATTTATTATTATAGATAAGGAGACTCATTTCTAGAGTATTAATAAAAGATAAATAATTCTAAATTCATATACTTCAAAACAACATAGGCCAGGTGCAGTTGGCTCACACCTGTAATCCCAGCAATTTGGGAGGCTGAGGCTGGTGGATCACTTGAGGTCAGGAGTTCGAGACCAGCCTGGCCAACATGGTGAAACCCCATCTCTACTACAAATAGAAAAATTACCCAGGCATGGTGGCACATTCCTGTAATCCCAGCTACTCGGGAGGCGGAGGCAGGGGAATCGCACAAACCTGAGAGGCAGAGGTTGCAGTGAGCCGAGATCGCGCCACTGCACTCCAGCCTGGGTGACAGAGCAAGACTCTGCAGGAAAAAAAATCATAAACAACAAAACAGAGCCTCCAAATACAACACAAAAAAAGTGATTGAAAGAAAAAGAGAAACTGACAGATGCACTATTATAATGGGATAGTTAAACCTTTCTCTCAACAGCTGAAAGAGCAAAAAGTCAGAATGCAGAATATTTGAACCACATAATTAAAAGCTTGATCTATAAAGACCATAGATATTTTGCAAAACTTATCACATACTAGGCAATGAAGAAAATATTAAGTAAAATAGGTATCATTCAGACTATATTCTCCGACCATAAGAAAAATAGAAAACAACAACAAAAATACAACTTCTAAATCTCTATACATTTGAGCACCAAAATCTTTAGAAGTTTTCATTGGTTAAAGACAAAAATGTGAAATGGAAATTAAGAAAGACATGTTGTAAGTCAGGATGTCATTAGCATGGTTACAAATTTTATATGAATTTCCTCTTAAAAACACCCCTAAAAGTTAAAATCTGCAAAATGCTTAGTTTTTATATCCCATTTCATTATGTTTATTCACTAAATTCAATTGTCTATATTTTTAAAAATAAATATTTGTTAGAAAGTATGAGAAAATTTAAATTCTTGGCTCCCAGGAAAAATTATCAGAATTTCCTCTTAACCTTTACTAGTTATAATAGAAGAAAGGGCTCTATTTATTCAGAACATTTGAACCAAATTTACTGCTAAAAGAATTAAAGGCCTAAAATACAATTCATTTTATTTGTAATCAAGTAGAATGCTATGGATATTTAAGGTCAATTATACACCTAGGGTAAAATGGAACACAATGATGTGTTTTTTAATTTTTATTATACTTTAAGTTCTGGGATACAAGTGCAGAACGTGCAGGTCTGTTACATAAGTATACACGTGCCATGGTGGTTTGCTGCAAAATGTATGGTTTTAAAAAGCACCTTTATGCCAGGCACAGAGGTTCATGCCTGTAATCCCCCAGCACTTTGGGAGACTGAGGCAAGAGGATCACTTGAGCCCAGGAGTTCATGACTAGTCTGGGCAACATGGTGAAACCAGGTCTCTACAAAAAATACAAAAATTAGCCAGGCATGGTGGCACACACACCTGTAGTCCCAGCTACTCGAGAGGCTGAGGTGGAAGGATTAGTTGAGCCCAAGGAGGTCAAGGTTGCAGTAAGCCAAGATTGTGCCATTGCACTCCAGCCTGGGCAGCAGAGTGATACTCTCTCATGGGAAAAAAGGGGAAAAAAACAAAGCACCTTTATGACCATGCATTTCTCTTTTGTAGAGTATATAAGAAAAAGGAATTTACAAAACAGATTTGCATACCCTTTACACACCCAAAGTGAGAAACTTTGAACTCATACATTCAAATTTACTTGACAAGTTTTCACTGACAAAGTCTAATGTTCTAGGCCCTGTAATGAGTTCTGAGAATTCTAGACTCAATAAATAAAGCCCTTGTCAAGGAACTCATTTTTCTATCGAGGATGCTTCTAGTGTTACGGCTTTTATACTGTAACCTAGGCAGCTGCCTCTCAGCGAGCTTAATGAGCAGCTCTGCCAAATAGGAGTGCTCCATATTAGAGTAGCAAATAACCCCAGCCAAAGATGATGATGATAATAGTGACAAATGATACTAATGGCTGCTAACGTCTACTGGAAGCTTCTATGCACCAGTCATTGCATATTGCACATAAATTATTCTGACAGCTGCCCTACAGTATAGGAGCTATTACTGCCTCCAATGTACAGAGGTGGAACCAAACATAAGCTCAAATAACTTATCTAAGATGGTATAGGTAGAAAATAGAAGCAGGATCTAAACCCAAGCAGTAGCCTGAATCCTGAGATGATGCTTTTAGCCACTATTTTACACTACCTACCTATCAAATCTCTTTCATGGAAGAATATGCAGCAGGTATATAAAGATATGGCACCCAAAAGATGTTGAGCTATCCTCCCAATATGGGGATATAGGCCAAATACATGGCTATTCAGATGGATTTCCTGGCTCCTTACATTTCAGTGTATCCTTATAATGAAGTTTCATCCATAAAGTTAGTCTAGGTGAGTGTTGTCCTACTATTATATGACCACATCAAAACTTTAGTAGAAAAGACGAGATCAGAAATTCAGAAGAAAAAGGTGATAACAGACTACATGGTTTCAGAATAATAGGGGGAAGCAGGATGGTGCAGGAAGATCCAAAATGCAGGTAGAATCTCTAAGCCTTCAAGATCTGATAGAAGACAAAGCATGCATAGAGGGTTTGGGGAGGGCAGATAGGAAGAGTGATGGAAAAGGAGGGAGGCAGAATTAAGAAAGTTCATCTCTAACGGTCTTTCTCTATGGTCAGTGAAGGGTGAAATATCCCATTGTATATGTGCAACAACCCATCTCATTTCCTCTGTAATCTCCAAAGAGAAGACGGTCTTTTCTTAAACTTTCTGGCTAAATTCAGATATTTCTGTCATTCCCTTTTCTATGAAGGCTTCTTTAACCATCCCTCTGTACTCTGTCTCATGAAACAGTATTGTATCAAAACTCATATGAGCTTTCCAGGGAAGGAGAGAGAAGGAGAAAAACTAAAATTGAGTGTCAGGTACTGTGCTAAGTCTTTATACATGTTTTCATACTTATTCTTCACAAAATCCGGCGAAGCATATATCTCTGTTCAGAGATAAGAAAACCAAGGGCCAAAGAGGTTCAGTAGTTTGAGCACAGTCACAGTCAGCAAGAAGTGATGAAACAGACTCTATGGGGTCCAACCTTCATGCCCTTCCCAGCATACACTGCCTTGAGCCATGAGGGCTACCGCTGTGCAGCGAACACTAGTACAACAAAAGCATTCTTAAGACTAAGCTGGAAATCATTTTACACACACACACCTTAAAATATTGTTTAACTTAAAACTTAAAACATTTATTTGCAATCTTTTGTCAGGGAGCCAAGGCTTTAATTATCTGGGCCAATTAGACAAAGTCACTTTTTTGCATAAACCTACCCATGAGATATCTCTGGATTTTCAGTTTCAGCTTCTTTAAAACAGAGCAAGAACCTAGATACTTCTAAGGAATTCTGAATTCAGGATCTTCCTATGCTTATGTTTCTCCCCTCAATCTCACCCATACCTATCTCAATAGCTATTAGTCAGTCCTTTAAGATTTTATTCAAGTAGTCAAAAAAAAAAAAAATATTTTATTCAAAACTTTCAACTAAACTTTCATAGAAAAAAAACCTGTCTTTCCCTATTCATAATATGTTTGCATAAACTTTAATTAAATTTTATAATGTAACAATTACATTGAGTAGAAACAGGTTTGAGAAGAAGCCCATTGGTTTCTGATAAGGATAAACTGAAGCAATGGGAACAGAAATGTTTAAGTGTTTGAGAGAGTAACCAATACACACACTGCTGTTCTTCATTTCCTCCGTAAAACATACTACCAGTGCCCAAAGGTAAGGCTTCGAGCACTGGTAGGATGTTTTACGGAGGAAATGAAGAACATCAGTGACTCTAGGAAGCCAGAGAAGTGTGATCAAATTAAGAGGACTTCTGCTGTAACTCTGAACTACAATAGCTGAGGGTTCTAATCTGTCATATATACAGAGAAAAAGAAAAAAGCAGAGAATGCTCACGAGGCAGTGCTACTAAGAAACAGTCAGGGAGTAAAGAGATTTTTGTTTTTAATTTTTAAATAATTACAAAGAGAAAAATTACAACTAACCACAGGTAAAATACTGGCTAGCAGAAGAGTAAGTGCAGGCAAGCTGCTATGAGTGCATATAAACAAGCAAGTGAGTACAGACAGATGAACCAAAACTCGCCAGGTGGACGGAGCTGGGTGTTGGCATCTTTGTCAGTTATATACTAAAACTGCTCACTTTTGTGTGTGTATAAAATATATGTGAATATATATATGTAAATATGTTATATACACATACGTATACACCTATTACTGTCATGGAACAAAATCTATGCTGTATGTACTTTTCATAGTTCCATTATGTTTCTGACTCCTACATATTTTTCTACTTCTAGAAAGCTAATCGAGGGAGAGGTATGAGCTTCCTCCTGGCTACTCCAGTAATCCACAAGATATTCTACTTTTTTGTCTCAAGCTTTAACCGTGGACATTTACCAGGATTTCATCCTTAGAAATGGATTTTTCAAGGTCACAGGCAGATGGTCACCCAGCCCTGTTTGAGGACTCCAGTGGCTAGAAGTCCCCTAACCCATGTGGTGGCCTATTCTGTGGTCAGACCACTAGAACTGTATAAAGTTTTTCTCTACCTGGGGCCAGAACCTGCCTCCCGTGATCTGTTCCCACTCACCCCAACTCTGTCCTCTGCAGTTACTGTGGATAAGACAATGCCCCCTCCAACATAATTACACACAAATACTTAATTACTATGTCCTAAATCTTCTTCTCTTCCCAGCTACATGTCCCCAGTTCCTCAGAGGACAGAGCTTTTAGCAAGGCCAACATACAATAAGAAGGAAAGCAACACTCACCACACTTCACCATTCCCACCTCATAGCACTTCCGAAGTCGGCAGGCCTGGCAGCTCTTGCGCCGGTTTTTATCGATTGTACACTGATTTGTAGCTGGACAAATATAATCATTATGTCCTGTAGCAGAGTGGGAGAAGAAAAGGTTAATTGCTATGATCTCTTGGTTAAATCTCTTGGTTAACAACACTGATAACACTTCCCAGCTGAGAGACAGGGGACGTCTTAAGGACCAGTATAGGTACAAAGCCAAAGTCAAGCTACATTGTCACCTTGTTAATAAGTAAAAGAGACCTAGGAATATTTCAATATTCTGGTTTTTGACTAGTATGTTATTCTCTGCATATTCTTAGAATTCTCAAGAGAAAGAGATGTAAAAATATATCCTTTGAATGTGGAAAATGAGACAGTAACATTAAATTGATTTGCTCCAAGTCATAGAACTCCTCAAGAGTTGTATATCAACACATCAAATTCAACTGCTTATATTCTTTTACATGTATCCCTCTTTCGGGTTTAATAAGATATTTTAATGGGAATTCATAGTCAAATACAATAACAAAAGGAACAAATAAAGAAATTAGCAATCTAAATAAGGACAGAATGTACTGCTATTGGCAAGAGTTGTGGTGTCTTAGATTACTGTTCTCAACTCTTCATTCTCTCTCTCATCCTTGCGACCCTGCAGTGTACTAGAGTGGGCAGAGAATAAACACTTCCCTACCAACTGCTGCAGGGCTTGACCACAGGACTTTCTGTAGTCAAAGATATATCAATAGATGTGCTGCTCTAACAGTTTGGCTTGGCCTCTTGAGCTCCTGTGAGGTAGCCCCTGGTCCAAGGAGAACACAGCGACATGTGGAACAGATCTGACCTCCCCAAAAAGCCCAGAACCAAGTTTATAAAGTAGAGCTGCTCTAAACAACTCAAAGACATAAAAGTACAAAAAATAAGACTCAATGTAGTAAGATCCTAAGAGTTTGAACTTGTTCATTATATAGCAATCTCTAAGACAATGGTGCTTTTAATTCATTTATGCAAGGAAGAGCTACGAATATTTACGTTTCAAAAATTATTATTTCAGAAGAAACAATGAGAGGCAGCAAAACTGATAGAGGCCAGGAGACCAGATGAAAGCCTGCTATAGTTGTGCAAATGAGAGATGTCTGGATGGGGTGTTGGTAGGGAGAATGTAGACAGCTACACGGGTCTGAGAAAGGATTAAGAAATAGAAATATAATAAAATAGATGGAAAGTGAAAGTGAATAGGGCATTTTGGTGTCTTTGTAATACACAATATGGCCTGAATATCTTACATTAAGCCTATAATGAACCAGAATTTCAGTGTGGAGAATGAATGAATCGCAATGACAAACGAAATGAGCAAGTCATAAAAGAAAAAAGTCACCAAATAATATGAAGACATGAACACATAAAGTTCTAAAACAGAAAAAACGAACCTGCAGTGTTCAGCGATGCATGTGTACGTGGTTAAACCATACACACCAAGGAAGGCAGAAAGTAGGACTGTCCCACCTCTGCAGACAGGGAGGCAGGTGTGGCAGGAGAAATCACTCAGGGGGATTCTGGGGTGCGATTATATTCTATTTCATTGTTTGAGCACTGGTTACATGGGGATTTGCTTTATAATTATTCTTTAAACTGGACATATTACATGCAGAATTCTACACATTAGCATACAATGAAAAGGTAATTTTTTTTTTTTTTTTTGAGACAGAATCTTCCTCTGTTGCCCAGGCTAGAGTGCAGTGGCACAATCTCAGCTCACTGCAACCTCTGCCTCCTGGATCCAAGCAATACTCCTGCCTCAGTCTCCTGAAATGGGATTACAGGCAATCACCACCATGCCTAGCTAATTTTTGGATTTTTAGTAGAGACAGGGTTTCACCATGTTGGCCAGGCCAGTCTCGAACTTCTGACCTCAGGTGACCGGCTTGCCTTGGCCTCCCAAAGTGCTGGGATTACAGGCGTGAGCCACTACAGCCGGCCAGAAAACCTAAATTTAAAAACTAATTGTAACTCCAATCTGGAAACAGTCTTCACAATCTCTTAGATCTACATGAGTCTCTCATGTTGCAAAGAAAATGTATATGAAGGACAACAATATTTTTCAAGATTTCTTAGGCTCCTTTTCTATTACGCTTAAATTATTAACCATACTTGTTATCTTTTATTTCAAACAATAGTATGTTTGAAATAACATGTATGGCCCAATTTTATTAAAGTACTTTGAGCTATCATTTTTTTTTTTCCAAGACAGGGTTGCCCTCTGTTGCCCAGGCTGGAGTTATAGTGGTATGATCTCAACTCACTGCAACCTCCACCTCCTGAAGTCAAGCAGTCCTCCGATCTCAGCCTCCCATGTAGCTGGGACTCCCACTTCCCCGACTCCCACCACCCTTCCTATTCTCTGGCAACCATGCTTCTACTCTATCTTCATGAGTTCAATTGTTTTCATTTTTAGCTCCCACAAATAAGCCAGAACATGGGAGGTTTGCCTTTGTGTGCCTGGCTTCTTTCACTTAACATAATGACCTCCAGTTGCAGCCATGTCATTAGAAGTAACAGGATCTCATTCGTTTTTACAGCTGGATAGTGATGTATATGTTCCACATTTTCTTTATCTATTCATCTGTAGATGGACACTTAGGTTGCTTCCGAATCTTGGCTATTGTGAACAGTGCGGCAACGAACATGGCAGTGTAAATATCTTTGATATACTGATTTCTTTTCTTTTGGGTATATACTCAGCAGTGGGATTGCTGGATCATATGGTAGCTCTGTTTTTAGTTTTTTGAGGAAACTTCAAATTGTTCATACAGTACGACTACTATATGAACAGTACAACTATTATAGTAGTTGTAAATTAGTACTACAGTAGTTGTAGTTGTACTAATTTACATTCCAACCAACAGTATACAAGGGTTCCCTTTTCTCCACATCCTCACTAGCATTTGTCATTTCCCATCTTTTGGATATTTTGACTGGGGTGAAATGATATCTCATTGTAGTTCTGACTTGCCCTTCTCTGATGATTAATGATGTTGAACATACCCGTTTGCCATTTGTATGTCTTCTTTTGAGAAATGTTCACTCAGATCTTCTGCCCATTTTTTAATTGGATTAGATTTTTTCCTATAGAGTTGTTTGAGCTCCTTCTATATTCTGCTTGTTAATCCCTTGTCAGATGGGTAGTTTGCAGATATTTTCTCCCATTCTGTGGGTTCTTTCTTCACTTGTTTCCTTTGCCACGCAAGGAGCTTTTTTAACTTGATGTGATCCCATTTGTCCATTTTTGCTTTGGTTGCCTGTGCTTGTGGGGTAGTACTCAAGAAATCTTTGCCCCAGCCAATGTCCTGGAGCGTTTCCCTGTGTTTTTAGTTTCATGTTGGCTGTCTCAGATTTAAGTCACGGATCCATCTGGATTTGATGTTTGTACATGGTGAGAGATAGGAGTCTAGTTTTCTTCTTCTGTACATGGATATGCAGCTCTCCCGGCAGCATTTCCTGAAGAGACTATCTTTCCCCAAGGTGTGTTCTTGTGCCTTTGTCAAAAAGCAGTTAACTGTAGATGTATGGATTTGTTTCTGGGTTCTCTATTCTGTTCCATTGATCTCTATGTCTGTTTTATGCTGTTTTGGTTGCTATAGCTCTATGGTATAATTTATAGTCAGGTAATGTGATTTGTCTAGTTTTGATATTTTTACTCAGAACAGCTTTGGTTATTCTAGATCTTTTGTGGTTCCATACAAATTTTAGGGTTTTTTTTTTTTCTGTTTCTGTGAAAATGTCATTGGTATTTTGATAGCAATTGCATTAACTCTCTTTCACCAGTGTTTTATAGTTTTCGTTGTAGAGATCTTTCACTTCTTTGGTTAATTCCCAGGTATTTTATTTTATTTGTAGCTATTGTAAATGAGATCTCTTTAGATTTTTTTTTTTCAGACTGCTGTTGGCATATAGAAATGCTACTGATTTTTTATGTTGATTTTGTATCCTGCAACTTTACTGAATTTATTAGATCTAATAGTTTTTTTGGTGGAATCTTTTAATTTTTCCAAATATAAGATCATATCATCTACAAACTAGGATAATTTGACTTGTTCCTTTCCAAGTTAGATGGCCTTTCTCATTTCTGATTGCTCTAGGTAGGACTTCCAGTACTATGTTGAACAATAGTGATGAAAGTGAGCATCCTTTTCAGGTTCCATATAGAGGAAAGGCTTTAGTTTTTCCCCATTAAGTATGATACTAGCTGTGGGTCTGTCACATATGTCCGTTATTGTGTTGAGGTATATTCCATCTATACCTAGTTTTAGAATTTATGTCATGAAGGGATGTTGAATTTTATCAAATGCTTTTTTTTATCAAAAAGGATATCAAATGGTATATCCTTCAGAATGATCCATTTGCTGAGGAAAAGAATGTGTATGTTGCAGCCACTGGATGAAATATTCTGTAAATATCTATTAGGTCCATTTGGTCTTTAGTGCATATTTAGCATCAATTGAAATTATCATATGGTTTTAAACCCTCATTCTGTTGATATGATGTATCATATTAATTTGCATATGTTGAACCATCCTTGCATCCCTGGGATAAATTCCACCTGATTATGATGAATAATCTTTTTAATGTGTTGAATTTGGTTTGCTTGTATTTTATTGAGGATTTCTGCATCAATATTCATTAGGATATTGATCTGTGATATTCTTTTGATGTTTGTCTGATTTTGGTATTAGGGTAATACTGGTCTCACAGAATGATTTTGAAACTATTCCCTCCTCCTCCATTTTTCAGAATTGTTTGAATAGGACTGCCATTAGTTATTCTTTAAATGTTTGGTAAAATTCAGCAATGAAGTCATCAGTCCTGGGCTTTTCTTTGCTGACAGATTTTTTTTTTTTTTTGAGACCTGATCACACTTCATCAGCCAGGCTAGAATGCAGCAGTGCAATCTTGGCTTACCATAGCCTTGACTTCCTGGTCCTAAGCAATCCTCCCACCTCAGCCTCCTGACAAGCTAGAACAACAGGTGCACACCACCACACCTAATTAATTTTAAATTTTTTTTTTTTTTTTGGTAGAGATAGGTATCTCTCTGTGTTGCCCAGGCTAGTCTTGAACTTCTGGGTCCAGGTGATCCTCCTGCCTTGGCCTCCCAAAGTGCTGGGATTATAGGTATGAGCCACTGTGCCCAGATTGTTGAGAGACTTACTGTAACAGCTTCAATCTTGTTACTGGTATGTTCGGGTTTTGGATTTCTTCATGGTTCAATCTTTGAAGGTTGTATGCATCTAGGAATTTAGCCATTTCTTCTAGGTTTTCCAATTTATTGGCATATAGTTGCTTATAACAGCCTCTAATGATCCTTCAGATTTCTGTGGTATCAGTTGTAATGCCTCCTTTTTCATCTCTGATTTTATTTGGCTCTTCTCTCTTTTTAAAAAATGCTAATCTGGCTAAAGGTTTGTCAAGGTTATTTTCTAAAAAAAAAAAACTTACATTTTGTTGATCTTTTGTGCGGTTTTCTTGATTTCATTTATTTTGCTTTGATCTTTATATGAATATTTCTTTTTGTCTGTTACTTTTGGGTATGGTTTACTCTTGCTTTTCTAGTTCTTTAAGATGCATCATTAAGTTGTTTACTTCAAGTTTTTCTGCTTTTTTGATGTAAGCACTTAAGTTATAAACTTTCCTTTTAGTACTGCTTTCACTGTACCCTACAGGTTTTGGTATATTGTGTTTCCATTATCATTTGTTTCAAGAAATTTTTAATTTCCTTCTTAATTTCTTCATCAACACACTGGTCATTCAGGAGTATATGGTTTAATTTCCATGTTTGTATAGTTTCCAATATTCTTTATTGATTTCTAGTTTTATTCCACTGTGGTCAGAGGAGGTACCTGATTTAATTCCAATTTTTTTTTAATGTTTTCATGCTTGCTTTGTGGCTTAACATATGGTATATCCTTCAGAATGATCCATTTGCTGAGGAAAAGAATGTGTATGTTGCAGCCACTGGATGAAATATTCTGTAAATATCTATTAGGTCCATTTGGTCTTTAGTGCAGATTAAGTTTGACATTTCTTTGTTGATTTTCTGTCTGGATGATCTGTTCAATGCCAAAAGTTGGGTGAAGTGTCTAGCTACTATCATATTAGTCTGTCTCTCTCTTTAGCTCCAATAATATTTGCTTTATATATCTGGGTGCTCCAGACATATTTACAATTGTTATATTCACTTGCTACATTGACACCTTTATTATTAATGACCTTTTTGTCTCTTTTTATAGTTTTTGTCTTGAACTCTACTTTGTCTGGTATAACTATAGCTAATCCTGCTCTTTTTTGGTTTCCATTTGCATGAAATATTTTTTTCCAACCCTTTCTTTTCAATCTATGTTTGTCTTTATAGGTGAAATGTGTTTCTTGTAGGCAACAAATGGTTGGATTAAAAAAAAAATCCATTCAGCTACTCTGTCTTTTGACTGGAGTATTTAGTCCATTGATATTTAATGTTATTAATGGTAAGTAAGGAATTACTCCTGCCATTTTATTATTTGTTTTCTGATTGTTTTGTGGTCTTCTCTTCCTTTTTTCTTTCCTATCTGCCTTTTAGTGAAGGTAATTTCCTCTGGTGGGATGTTTTAATTTTTAATTTTTTGTGTATCCATTGTATGCTTTTTGATTTGAGGCTACCATGAGGCTTGCAAATAGTGTCTTATAATTATGTTAAACTGGTAACAACAAACTAACACAAGCAATGAAAACACTATTAACTTTCACTTCACTCCCCTTAACTTTTTGTTATTTCTATGTATATATTATGCCTTGAAAAGTTGTTGTAGGGCCTGGCACAGTGGCTTACACCTGCAATCCCAGCACTTTGGGAGGCTCAGGCAGGCAGATCACCTGAGGTCAGGAGTTTGAGACCAGCCTGCCCAACATGATAAAACCCCGTCTCTACTAAAAATATAAAAATTTGTCAGGCGTGGTGGTGAGTGCCTGTAATCCCAGTCACACCAGAGGCTGAGGCAAGAGGATCCCTTGAACCCAGGTGTCAGAGGGTGCAGTGAGCCAAGACTGCACCAATGTACTCCAGCCTGGATGACAGAGTGAGACCGTCTCAAAGGAAAAAAAAAAAGGGGGGGGGGGGCGGTTGTTGTAGTTATTGTTTTTAATTGGTTCTTTCTTTAGGCTTTCTACTCAAAATATGAGTAGTTTACAAATCACAATTAACAGTACTATACTAGTCTGTGGTTTTCTATGTACTTACTATTACCAGTGAGTTTTGTACCTTGAGATGATTTCCTATTGCCCATTAACATCCTTTTCTTTCAGACTGAAGAACTCCCTTTAGCAATTCTTGTAGGGCAGGTCTAGTGTTGAAATCCCTTAGCTTTTGTCTGGGAAATAAGAGAAAGCTAATATCCCTTAGCTTTTATTTGTCTGGATAATAACATTCATATCTTAATTATGGCTTGAAAGATATTTTCACTGGATATACTACTATAGGGTAAAAATTTTTTCCTTTGGCACTTTAAATATGTCATGCCTCTTTCCTGGCCTATAAAGCTTCCAATGAAAAGTGTACTGCCAGACGTCAGAGCTCCATTGTATGTTATTTGTTTCTTTTCTGTTGCTGCTTTTAGAATTTTTTTTTTATCCTTGAGTTTAAAGACAGAAGATCATGCAATAAAATCATTCTAACATTCCTAAGAACAAACAAGAGAAAATAACTAGGACATTTTTAAACTTGTGTTAAATACATTATAACACTATAATAGTTCAAATAATGTAGAATCATGTAAAATAGTTCTTATGCAAGAATGAAGAGAGAGATCAATGGAACAGTCAGAATAAAACGCTAGTATATGTAAGAACTTTGTAAACCATATTTATACGTATGTAGAGAAACAAAATCCAATGGAAACATGAAGAGATGCACAAAATCATCATTAGGGAAATGCAAATTAAAACCACAATGAGATGCTACTGCATACCCATTAAAATGGCAAAAATAAAAAAGACTGACAATATCCAGTCTTGGCAAAGATGTAAAGCAACGGGAACTTTCTCATACATTGTTGTCAAGAATGCAAAGTCATCCGGCCACTTTGGAAAACAATCTTATAAACATACACTTACCACACAACTAGAAATTTTATACTTAGGTACCCAATAGAAACAAAAACACATGTCTGCACAGAGAGATATGCATGAATGCTCTTAACAGTTTTATTCAAAATAGCACAAAACTTTAAACAACCCAAATGAATGAATAAACAGTGATAGATCTATACATTGCAATATTACTCAGCAACAAAAAGGAATGAACTACTGATACACGCAACAACACAGATAAATCTCAAAAGCATCATGATAAATAAAAAGCCAAATACAAATACAATATAGCATTCTCAAAAAGGCAAAACTAGAGGGACAGAAAACAGACCAGTGGGCCGGGCACGGTGGCTCGCACCTGTAATCCCAACACTTTGGGAGACCAATGTGGGTGGATCATGAGGTCAGATGGAGACCATCCCAGCTAACATGGTAAAATCCCATCTCTACTAAAAATACAAAAAAATTAGCCAGGTGTGGTGGTACATGCCTGTAGTCCCAACTACTCAGGAGGCTGAAGCAAAAGAATCGTTTAAATCTAGGAGGCGGAGATTGCAGTGAGCCAAGATCACTCCACTGCACTCCAGCCTGGGCAAGACTCCGTCTCAAAAAAAAAAAAAAAGAAAGAAAGAAAAAGAAAGGAAACAAACCAATGATTCCTGGGGCCTGGGAAATTCAGGAGAAACTGGTTGCAATGGACATGAGCAAATTTTGAAGGGTGATGATAACATTCATATCTTAATTATGGTGGTGGTTGCATAACTACACATATTTTCAAAACTCATAAACCCACATAATTAAAATAGGTAAATTTTATTGTATGCAAATTGTATCTCAAACTCAACTTTTAAAAAATTGGCTCTCACATTTTAAATCAATGAAAAATGAATGTATTCAGTAAAATGATGTGAAGAAAATTATTTAGAGACAAATGCGTTAGATTCTTATTTCATTCAGTATGCCAAAACAAATTCCTTTTGAATTAAATGATAAAATGTAAAAACAAACTATTAAATGACAAAATATAGGCAAAAGTTTATATAATGCCTGGGTATGAAATGACCTTTTTTTGACTTAAAAACTATATACAAAACTATCAAAGTTAGTGATATTTGACTATTTAAAGATTAAATATTTCTGCATGTCAACATCAGAATCAAGTGGAAAAAATATTTGTCATACATGCGATAAAAGGTTGATATGGTAACATATAAAGCACACAATAATTTATCAGGAAAATGTGAGAACCTGATAGAAAAATGGGCAATAGCGCTGCATAAAAAAGATAAATGAGAAAATATAAATGGCAGATAGATTTATGAGAAAATATTTACCTCACTAATAAAGAGAAGCAAATTAAAAACCAAAGGATACCATACATGACCTATCAACATAACAACATGTTTTTCTTTTTGATGATAAGAGTCTATGCTACCAAGAGGTTGGTAAAAGCGACACTCACACTGCTGGTAGAAGAGCAAGTCTGCACAGCCTTCCTGAGACTTGAACACTTGAAAATATCTGTCAAGAACTTTAAATATTAATATACTCTGACCCTACAGTTTTGTTCTAAAAGTACATCCAGAGAAACTATTAGAGATTTTTTCAAAGCTTCATGAACAAATAAATTAAGCATAGCATTATTTAAAACAATGAAAATAATTGATAAGTTCTTTAACAATAAAGAGTTCAATTAAATCTGATCATAAGATAGATTATTATACCGTTGTGAAAAAGGTCTCTGGAAATTTAATAACAGAAATGCTTACAAAACAACATTAAGTTAAAAAGGATACAGAACTCTGTGTAGGAACCCAATTTTGAAACCGTCATTCAAGGAATTGTTGAGTGCCACCAGTGAACAAAAATCCTTGCCCTCATAGAATTTATAATGTACTGTCTTGTTCACCACTGTATCCAGAGTCTGGTACAGTGCTCAATAAATATTTGTTAAATGAACACCAATAGGAAAGAGAATAAAAAGTAAAGGGTAAGCTTGAAAAATAAGTCATGCCTTCATCTGGACCAGAAGAAGTGATGAGGTCACTCTCCCTATGTCCTCCCTTCCTCTGTGCTCCATAACCCAGGAGAGAAACAACAGCACTTATTACTCTGACGGCAACTCATTGTGTGAGGAGTATCAATGGAACAGCAAGCAAAACACAGCTTCCAGTGCACTTGTACAGCGAAGGGGACAGACACATGACTAAGATATGGTCAATTAGCTTATAAATCAATTAGCAAGACAAGTTTAAAATTATACAAACAAAAGAATGTTAAATGCAAGGGATTTCTCAAGTTAATACTGTACCATCCTGGCCTATTTGAGATAATTTTAAAAATGAGTGGCCACTTTCAGTTACTGCAATGCACTTCTATCAAAGACAGGAAGCATGCAAAGAAAGATCATTTAAGTGCTAAACAACTGTAAAAGCTTTAACTCTTTCCTCTTTGCACATTTAGAATTTCACGTTCCTATCTGAAGCAGCAGGAAGGAAGAAACAACACAGAGAGGCAGAGGAAATTTACTTTCAATTGCTGTTAGCTATAGTCTTTACAGTCAAAGATGTTTCAAGCAGACAGATGTTTCCCCAACAGCAAAAAAAAAAAAAGGGGGGGGGGAGGTCTCTTTTTTACAAGATATGGTTAGTAATAATTGGTCAAAATGTTCTTAAGGGGTAAAATTCTAAAACCTCAGCAAGATAGGAAATAGTCATCATATCAAGAGTTCAGTTCAGAATTTCAGAAAATCTAGATTGTTCTTATCATATAGCAGGGAACTAGAGTTGGTCTTATAATCTACTGTAGAGTTATCACAAATAAAATATTTGAGCACTGACTATGTTTTCATATAATCAACCTCATTTCATCTTTAGAAAATCTCTCTTAGTATCTCCATTTCACAGAGGAGGAAAAGGCTGGGAGGTGAAGTCACAGAGCTAGTAAGTGTAAAATCCAGGGCAAATGTCATCCACACAGGGTGAATTTCAGGGCACAGGTAGAAAGGTGACTCCACCAACATTTCACTCCTTACCACATCCTGGATTTTATCAGTATCTCTCTGCTTGAGGTAAAATGTCCTCTTAATCTAGAGTTATCAATGGGCGAGTTAATTTAGTAAATTGCCATTTGTCATTTACACACTATGAATTCCCTCCTCGTTGCTTTTCTTAACCGGCAAAGAACAAAGCACTAAGGCTTTGATAGAAAAAGGAAGGGAGCTTTCAGATGGAAACATAGGGTGTTACCTGGGAGGGGGCTATTGAGGGAGAAGTTATATGGCAAAAAGAGAAAACAACAGTAAGCAAGAAAGTGACTTCAGCAAATCAGGGCTGGCAAGGGAGAGAGTGTGTAGCAAGGACACGTGCAGGGAGCTGGGCTACCTGGCCTTGAAACCAGGGGTGAGCAACTTGAAGTTTTATAAGCCAAAAAATAAAATTCTAAGGCCCCCCCACCCCAACCATCTGAATGGGCCCCTCCTCTTGGCCAAGGGCATTCCAAAGTTAACATGAAAAATAAGTTTAGGCCATGATGGGAAGGGGGAGCCAGACATGGTTCATTATACCCTCCTCCCTTTTGGAATCACTGACAGAACAGACTCTTTAAATCCCATAAGAAACATTTATAATCTATTCTCTCTGAAGCCTGGAGGCTTCATTTGCATGATAAAATCTTGGTCTCCATAATCCCTTATTGTAACCCAGCCATTCTTTCCTATTGATAATAACTCTTTCAACCAATTGCCGATCAGAAAATATTTGAATCGCTTATGACTTGGAAGCCCCTGCTTTCAGCTGCCCTGCCTTTCCAGACTGAATCAATGTATCTCTTACATGCATTGATTAATGCTTTATGTCTCCCTAAAATGTATGAGACCAAGTTGTGGCCTGACCACCTTGGGCACGTTTCAGCTCTCCTGAGGGCTGTGTTATGGGCCATTTGTCACTCATATTTGGCTCAGAATAAATCTCTTCAAATATTTTACAGTTTGATTCTTTTCATCAATAAGTTGATTTTAAAAAATCCAGAAGGAATTTAGACAAAGTCAGGGAAATAGTCTAAACCCAGCCCAGAAAACAAGGGGATTGTGAACTGAGACCCTCCCTAACCCAGGGGAAGAAATGTGTCTAGATCAATTCTCAAGTCCATTGCAGTTGAATTCCTGATTTCTGACTATTTCCATAAAATATGTTTATTCTCTCTTCCTCAGGAGCCAGCCCACCATCATGACTGTTCAGCATGTGGTATATTACATTTAAGTAAAAGAAAGAAACAATCTCTGCAACTCCTTGTGAGCACATTTTTTTTCCAAGAGACATCTTCACAAGGTTGTAACTCGATGTCTTCTATCCAACACCCATGTGGGTGAAGAAGGAAGGGTAAGACCCATTCGAATTGGCTGTATAATCTTGGGTTTCTGGGGTAGAAATCTGCAATTCCCCTCTACCACCCAGCCCACTCCCAGACACACATGATCCTCTGAACTGTTCATCAAATACTTTGTGTGCCAAACAGGCCAGCAGTGACATTTCTGCCAAGTCATCTCTGCAAAATTGTTTGAAAGCAAAAGTAGGAAAGTAAACAAGCAGTTAACAATTCTCTTTTACCTTGAATGCTTCTTTTAAAAAAGGCCTTACATCCTTCACATGACCAGACTCCATAGTGATATCCCGATGCGTAGTCGCTGCAGACTGCACAGAAGTGAGCATCCCTCTTTGAACTTGGACCAGTCACAGGGCTGGCACAATGGTTCCCACTAACCTTCCTTTTCAGTGTCTCTCTAGGGAGCAAAGAAAATATCCATTGAACAGAGCATAAAAGGAAAAGGAAGGGCTTTCTAGGAATAAAAAAATAGCATGAACATTGCCTAATTCAATCTCTTTTTCCTCCGGGGTTCATGGTAAATATATACCAGGAAATCTGATAGAGAAAAACTTTTTTTTTTTTTTTTGAGATGGAGTTTTGTTCTTGTTACCCAGGCTGGAGGGCAATGGCACGATCTTGGCTCACTGCAACCTCCACCTCCTGGGTTCAAGCAATTCTCCTGCGTCAGCCTCCTGAATAGCTAGGACTACAGGTGTGCGCCACCATGCCCAGCTAATTTTTGTATTTTTAGTAGAGAGGGGGTTTCACCATGTTGACCAGGATGGTCTCGATCTCTTGATCTCGTGATCCACCTGCCTCGGCCTCCCAAAGTGCTGGGATAACAGGTGTGAGCCACAGTGCCCAACCTTAGAGAAAAACTTTTGATACTGGTATGCATTGGTCTTCTGTAGTTACTAGAGTTCACAAATTCTGCATGGATGAGTCTGGAAGCATATAGCCACTTCTAAACATCAGTCATTCCCAACAGCATTACTATGCAACCCTTCAGACATTTGAGGGTCCCACTTAAATGGAGAAGAAACATCTTGCACTCTGCAATTTCAGATAAAGGCCTGGATTTAAAATAACTTTAAGGTCAGGTGCGATGGTACAAACCTGTAATCCGAGCACACTGGGAGGCCAAGGTGGGTGGATCACCCAAGGCCAGGAGTTCGAGACCAGCTTAGCCAACAAGGGGAAACCCCATCTCTACTAAAAATACAAAAATTAGCTGGGCATGGTGGCACACACCTGTAATCCCAGCTACTTGTGAGGCTGAGGCAGGAGAATTGCTTGAACCCAGGAGGTGAAGGTTGCAGTGAGCCCAGACATGTGCCACTCCACCCTGGATGATAGAGCGAGACTCCATTTCAAAAATAAAAAATAAAAATAACTTTACGAGGAGTAACAAATGGACTTTAAGTTACCTTGAGATCAATGGGAGAGAAGAAAAAGGGGGAAGAGAAGAGAAAGGGAGAGAGAAAAAAGAGAAGAGAAAGGGGGAGAGAAAAAAGAGAAGAGAAGGGAGAGAGCAAGCAAGTGCCTGGCCTGGAAAGGCCTGGAGGGAAGCAGAGGCTCAATGCTGGACCAGGGGAAAGAGGTCCACAGACGAACGGAGAGTCTAGCAAGGGAGCCCCAGGCAGAACCCAAAGCACATGGGGCTAGTTCTGATGTTGCAAGGGCGTGGCTCTTTGGGAAGGGAATAGTAAGTGTATTATTGATTTATAAATGAAGGTAATTATATCATAGGGCTTAATTTCCCCCCAAATTAGCATTATTTGATTAGAATTCAAGCTCAGAAACAAAATATCTACCCTTACAGAAGAAAAAAAAATTACTTTAAAAAAGTTATCCACAATGTTTATATTCTCTTCTTTTACTGCTTTATTTTAATGAGTAAAACAAAAGAAGACAAGTAAAATTATGGTACAATGTTGCTTTCTCAAAGTTTTATGACAATATTTGAAAGTGACAAATTTCAATATCCAGTATGCCCTTAGTAGTTTCACTTAGATGTTTCTCTCCCCCTCTCCTTTCTCATAATACCATTACTTCCCTTCGTACCTATGATTATCATTAGAAATATTCCAGATTAAATGAAAATAATCCATAATGTTACCTTGCATTTAAAGAATACATACCTTTTTATTTTATAAGACAGAGTTTCGCTCTTGTTGCCCAGGCTGGAGTGCAATGGCACAATCTCAACTCATCACAACCTCCGCTCCTGAGTTCAAGCAGTTCTCCTGCCTCAGCCTCCCAAGTAGCTGGGATTACAGGCATGCGCCACCATGCCCGACTTTTTTTTTTTTTTTTTTTTTTTTGAGACAGAGTCTTACTTTGTCGCCAGGCTGGAGTGCAGTGGCATGACTCGGTTCAGTGCAACCTCTGCCTCCTGGGTTCAAGCAATTCTCCTGCCTCAGCCTCCCAAGTAGCTGGGACTGCAGGTACCCGCCACCACACCCGGCTAATTTTTTGCATTTTTAGTAGAGACAGTTTTACCATGTTAGCCAGATGGTCTCGATCTCCTGACCTCCTGATCTGCCTACCTCCCCTCCAAAAGCACTGGGATTACAGGCGTGAGCCACCATGCCCTGCCATGCCCAGCTAATTTTCTATTTTTAGTAGAGATGGGGTTTCTCCATGTTGGTCAGGTTGGTCTCGAACTCCCAACCTCAAGTGATCCTCCCGCCTCAGCCTCCCAAAGTGCTGGGATTACAGGCGTGAGCCACCGCACCCAGCCACACATTTCCTTTTTAACTTAAGGAAATGTCAACTGAAGCCTATATTTCAATAGTTTCCACTGATCTTTATATAATGGTATTATTTTAGTTCATGGTTTAAAAGCTTATACCAATCGTCTGTGTTTTCATTTGCATGTCTAGAATTTCATTTAAGTTGTAATACTGCCACAGTTACTTTTATCCTGGAAACAATTTGTCATGAACACTAAATTGGGATTTCACTACTTAAGAAGACTCCAAAACAAAGTAAAAATTCATTTTTCAAATCCAAATAACTCCATTAAGAGTGAGTTTAAGCCAGGTGCAGTGGCTCATGCCTGTAACCCCAGCACTTTGGAAGGCCAAGGTGGGAGGATCATTTGAGATCAGGGGTTCAAGACCAGCCTGGCCAACATGGTGATACCCTGTCTCTACTAAAAATACAAAAAAATGAGCCAGGCATGGTGGTGCATGCCTGCCATCCCAGCTACTCGGGAGGCTGAGGCACGAGAATTGCTTGAACCCAGGAGGTGGAGGTTGCAGTGAGCTGAGATCGTACCACTGTACTCCAGCCTGAGTGACAGAGTGAGACCTTATCTCAAAAAAAAAAAAAAAAAAAAATGACTTAAGTTCATTCTTTATTGTATAAAGACAATAGTCTCAATAGCAAATTCTCCCTACAACATTGATGTACACATATCACTTTTTAATGAGAACTAGAACATCAGAATAGAACAGGGCATTCTATGTTTTGGGTACTCTAAGTAAACTATGTAATTAATAAAGACCTTGTCTAACATATCATTTTCTTCTCACTAAACCATAAAGTCATTTGAGAAATGCACAGGAACTATAATTCAAAATGAAGACTGGACTTACCTGCTTATAGGTAAGGTGTGTTCTAGTGATCTTGCTTCACACCAGGGACTCTTTTGAGGTTCTGCATACAGATGTGATAACTGGTGATGGACAGCTAAAGAAGAAAGGTGTCCAGGTGTTGACCACAGCATATTTGGGCTTGTGATCTGCCGACCAGGCCCATCTTCCAAGTTAGTAACACTGCTGGGAATGCTGTAATTCATCACAGCAGGGCTATAGTATGTCATGGCCGGATATTCATGGTGGCTCTCTACACAGGAGGAAGGTATGTATATAGGGCCGTGCTCCAAGGGTAAGATGGATTGACCAAAATTGTAGGAAGGAGAATTAAGGCTGGAAGGTGAGTTTTTTATATCCATGTCTTGAGATAACAACTGGGATAACACCTCAAGAGAAGAGGCACAAAGGGCATTATAATGTCATCAAAGATTCTTGGGTAAGTTTAATGGCTGTAAAGAAAAACAGAAGACATTGCCAAGTTAGTTAGAGCTACAGGTGTAACTATGAAAATTTAAATATTTTTATTAAAAAAAAAAAACAAAAACCATATACTTGTATGAGATTAAAAATACATCCTGAAAAATATATATGAAAATATGAACCTCAGAAGAGTTGAAATGTGAGCATAAAACTCTCAGCTCTCCAGAACTGACTTCTGGAGAGTCATTAAGAGGCTAGGTGCTTTTTGTTTGGATATATTTCAGATCAGATTCACATGACAACTGTCAGTGGCCTTAAATAATCAGGAACTTAGTAGCCAAGGCAAAGAGTTTTTCTTCCTAAACAAAGCCATAAAAAGGGAAAGGAGTGATGAACTTAAACCATTTTAATAGTTTGTGAGACAGGAGAACAGGTAGCAAAAAAAGGGGTCTTCTCCCCCAGAGGTCTATAAAAATGAATAAACAAATCCATTCTGGTTGAGTAGTCCTACTCTAAAACAGAGATATAAACTGGTCAAAGGAAAGACTCCCCAAAAGATTTAATTTTTTTTTTTTTTTTTTCCCTAAGATGGGGTTTCACCATGTTGGTCAGGTTGGTCTTGAACTCCCAACCTCAGGTGATCCGTCCACCTTGGCCTCCAAAGTGCTTGGATTACAAGCATGAGCCACCATGCCCAGCCACCTTTTTTTTTTTTTTTTAAGATTTAATTTCTTTAACATTGTAGGGCAGAGTTTTCCCAACACTAGTTTAAATATCCAAACGTGGCCTCAGTAACCACAATGTCTGGTACAACAGGAAAAAATGATTTCTAAAGAGTTTAATTGTTGGGCCTGGCATGGAATTTCACCTGGGCAACCAAAGAACCAGTACCCAGACATCCTGATTCTAAGAATTATTTATTTGCATGTTAATTTTAATTAGTCACCATAACCTAAAATAGTTGGTCCCTATCCTGGGTGGTGAACAGCCCTTGTGTTCTGTCGAGATTTCTCTCTCACTCCCCCAGCACACACACCTGTGTTTGGCTCTCTCAAGTCACATCTGAATTCAGCCATAAAGCTTTTTGTACACATGGGATTATGCATGGTGTTCTACTGTACCAGCTGGGAACATACTATGGCTTCTGAACTAAAACAAAAATAGTTAAAATTCCAAATATTGACAGCGATTCTGTGAAGAAGAAAAAGGTTGGCCCTAGAAATGGCAGAAAGACACTCCAAAAAAACTAGATTTATTTTTATCAAAGCACCTATAAATCTATAAAGCACCTATAAAGAAGGTGCTTTATATATAAAGCACCTATTTATATATAAAGCACCTATAAATCTATAAGCACCTATAAAGAAGTCAGCCATCATCAAGCCTGTTCTTATATATATTTCTATCAGTGGCCAGAGCAGAACATTCATTGTAGCCCCAGCTCTGCCTGAAAGCCAGGCAGTCTTAGACAAATCCACAAACTCCCTGAGCTGCCACATCTTCAGTAGAAACGGGCACCGATTTGGGGCTGTGCCTTTTCACAGTACTCTGAGAATGAAATGAGAGAATGTCTGTGAAAGGATTCTGTAAGGTATTATTACACTTCCAAGAGGATGAAGCTAGACTATTGGTATGTCATTGGATACACATACAGTGTTGGTTGGAATTTCCAGACAAGTTACAATGTCTTTACGGCCACCCTGAAGATTTTTGCCTCCTAATTTTACTTTTTCATTTCTGTTCTACAGAAATCCATCACCCCTAGTCCAGATAGCTGGGCTGCTGGGAGCCTGACAACACTGTGTGTGTGGACAAAATGCCATATATTCCTGATGCCATATTCTCAAGCTTGCAGAGTAGGAAGACTCTGACAGCTCATCCCTGTTCCTCTTCCACCTGTCCATCACACGTTCCCAAGCATTCGGTTCAATTGCCTCACATTTGTGTGCCCTATAGAAGTAAAAAATTCACACTCACAAAGTAGAAACTAGAAGGAATTTCATGGTGAAGATTTAAAAAGATTTCTTAAGCAACAAGAATCCTTGATGTGTGTAAGTAGCTGTTTGGTGACTATTAACTTTTTTTTTTTGATACATGGTCTTGTTCTGTAACCCAGGCTGGCGTAAAGTGGCAAGATCATGGCCCACTGCAGCTTTGACCTCCTGGGCTCAAGGGCTCCTCCAAACTCTGCTCCCCAAGTAGCTGGGACTAAAGGCATGCACTATCATGCACAGCTAATTTTTAAATTTTTGTAGAGATCGAGTCTCACTGTGTTACCCAGATTGGTCTTGAACTCCTGGCCTTAAGCAGTCCTCCCATCTTGGCCTCTCAAAGTGCTGAGATCACAGGCCTGAGCCACCACACCTGGCCAATTATTATCTTTAAATATATCCCTTTTTAAAAAATTTTTTTGAGATAGAGTCTTGCTTTGTTGTCCAGGCTGGAGTGCAGTGGCATGATCTCAGCTCACTGTAATCTCCACCCAGGTTCAAGCCATTCTCATGCCTCAGCCTCCTGAGTAGCTGGGATTACCGGCATGAGCCACCATGCCCAGCTAATTTTTTGTATTCTTAGTAGAGACAGGGTTTCATTATTTGGCCAGGCTGGACTCAAATTCCTGGCCTCAAGTGATCCTCACACCTAGGCCTCCCAAAGTGCTGAGATTACAGGCATGAGCCACACCCAGCCTCTGAAAATATATTCTTTCAAAACAAAATATTGAGACTTTTGCAGTGAGCTGAGATCACCCTACTGCACTCCAGCCTGGCGCCTGATGAAAGAGCAAAACTCTGTCTAAAAAACTGTTTTGCATGTAATTCTTTTTTTTTTTTTTTTTTTTTTTTTTAGAGACGAGGTTTCACCATGTTGGCCAGGCTGATCTCGAACTCCTGACCCCAAGTGATCCACCCACCTCAGCCTCCCAAAGTGTTGGGATTACAGGCGTGAGCCACTGTGCCCGGCCTCTGCATGTAATTCTTAAGAACATGTATATCAAGAAACCCTGTTTCCTTCCAAAATGAGGGAAAGCTAATTATCCTAGTAACCAATTGGCGCTTATTTAGTTAGATAGGTAATAGTTTTGAGGGCTTGAATAGGGTAAGAGGACAAAGCCTCAAAGGCAGGCATGGGAGAGAGTTCATCAGTCTTCTCTCTCGATAGCAAGTTTCTGCTCCTCCCTAATACCCACAACAGCCACAGACAATGCTTTGCAGAAACTGAACCAAATGCAAATATTCATTTGGTACAGGGTTAGAGAGAATTGAGTGAAGAGATTCAAGATGACACGGCCAATGCAAAGTTAGGCTGAACGCACTACACCTCCTTCCAGCCCTGGGTTTGACAGAACACAAAACAATTTACCAACAAAATGCTGCAGTCTGGCTTTGAGGAAACATATACAAGTCCAGCAATGTCTTCCCAGGTCACCCTAACTCTCCTGCCCTCTCTCAAGTACACCCACACAAGGATTCTCCACTAAAAGTCCTTCATTTTCAAAACCTGTCATAATTCCAGCTAGAAAGGCCAACTAGTTCCTCATAAACTTGCCACTCTGCAGATCCTAGTTACTACCACTGTAACTGGGTATGCAAGGTAAGTTACATATTTAAAATAAACACTGTTTCCTTTTTTTTTTTTGGGATAGTCTCATCCTGTCGCCCAGGCTGGAGTGGCGCAATCTAAGCTCACTGTAACCTCCACCTCCCAGGTTCAAGCAATTTTCCTGCCTCAGTCTCCCAAGTAGCTGGGATTACAGGCACACCATCACACCCAGCTAATTTTTTGTATCTTTAGTAGAGACGGGGCTTTACCATGTTGGCCAGGCTGGTCTCGAACTCCTGCCTCAGCCTACCAAAGTGCTGGGATTATAGGCATGAGCCACCACACCCAGCTGAGACTGTTTTTCACAGAATGAAAGAAAAAGGAAAGACATCGACTTTATACACACACACACACACACACACACACACACTAGAAATAACTACCAATGACAGACTCCTAACTGTATACTGAATCGAATACTGTATTAAACAAGGAAAACTATTAGTTTACAAAAGATTTTGCATCTGCACCCTGCAGGAAAATCTAGACTTCAAGGCATGAGCACAGAAATTTTAAAATCCTGACATCTACAAATAAGTTGGGTACAGACCTAAGCTCCTATGACGATAAATATTTTACCCTGAGCAATCGTAATCATTCTGCATTTTAAATGTCTTCAAGTTGTTGTTTTCAATCCCTCTTTTGCTTCTCACTTTTGATAATATGCAATTTCAGGTAGCTTTCTTAACGTCAGGTATAATGAAAGTTTTTTTAAATACAGAAATAAGTTTTAAATTTCAAAGACTATAACAGAATGGTGCATTCTATTAATATGATAAAAATAACAACTTTTAATGGCCTCATATTTCAATTCAGGATAACCAATGATAATATACCATAACCAAAGGCTTAAACCACAATAGAATTTAAATCTGCTAAGAACTAAATCTATTAGCCCAATACGAATTTAACACTTAGTTCAAGTCTCTAGTTTCCCATTTGCAAATAGCATTGTCTTTGCCTTAATTTATCCCAAGGTACTAGCATTAAAACAAAAATACCACAAACTGACTCATCCTATAAAAAGGGGAAAACAGGTTTTTCTTTCAAGAAAAGTGAAGAAAGGAAAATATGCCCAAGTAAAAACATACTAAAGAGCAAAACTTGTGGTATAACATTTTGGGGGAGGAAAAAAAAAGGAGCAAAATTACATAATCAGCAAACAGACCAGTGATTTTCAGGGGCAGTGGGGTAGGTGGAGAGAGTTGACTATAAAGAGGTACATAGGGGACTTTTGGGGCGATGGAACTGTTTTGTGTCTTGTCTGTGGTGCTGGTTACATAACTGCATCTGTCAGAATTCACAGAGGTACACGTACAGAGGCAAAATTTTACTGTATGTAAGTTACACTGCAGTAGCCTAATTATTTAAAAGTACTATTATGTATAAAACAAAATGCTGGACACCTGAATTATGAAATCTAATGTTCAAACATACAATTCTCAAGGGTTCTAGATGTACTGTCAAAAACTTACCAGTAAACACTTCGAGTTCAGCCTTCAGTATATTTTACCCCTATTTATGTTCTATAAAATGATTCAAAACATCACCTAAAATTATCACAAGATGTATTTTGAATCATTACGTGTTGAATCATTTATAGAAAATGTCAGTGTCTTATTTTTAAGAGTGAACATATCAATATCTATTAAATGTTAATTAAATAAGTTGAATTTACTACTAAATTTACCTTTTCTGAGTTATAAATACATTTTGAGAAGTGTAAATGGTGATTAGATTTATTCACATCCCTCAAAACACTATGAAATGTGTCCTAAACATGTTAATTGATTTCAGAGACTTCTATGTCTTGAGCAAGACTTAAGTGTTACAAGCATCTGATGGCTTTTAAAATGAGAATGTTCAAGAAATTCATCTAAAAAAAAAAGGCTTGAATGTAAAATGCAATCCTAAGGTGTATGCTCTAATGCCTATTGATGAACAGATTCTTACAGTTTCCTTCTTCTAGAACTTATGTCAAAATATATTTATTTTCTTCAGAAAAAAATAGGAGTCGAAGATGTGAAGCATGTTTTCATAGTCATAGTACATTTGCTTTTTACAATACTCTCAGAAAAACCTATCCTTTCACATGTTCACTTTTTAAATAACAAACAGCTTTCCCCTCACACAAAGGAAACTAGACATTGAGTTATGAAACTTATAGCAAAACTTTCTAATGGAATGCCCATGTAAATGCTAGAAATATAACAAAATAAGGCAAACTTTCCTCCCAAATGTTGCCTACACCACCAAAACACAATCCTGCTTTTTAAACAGCAAGTAAAATTAAATCAACCTTATCCTCCTGAATAGAAGTCAATTCAAAGTTTTATTTTTCACAAAAATGACATTCACTTGACTTAATATTATCCTTCCAATAAGAATAACATGGAGGGGGTTAGAGGGCAGTAGTTGGACTCCTCTTCAGCAAATAAAGGATACCAGATAGCGCTTAGCCCAGGAAAGGAGGAACTCAGCTTGCCGACATGGCTGAGGAATGCCGATACATTTTAAAACCCCTATCATCTGTTTGAGACATGTACATCTTCCCAGGTCCTCAAACTTCAATCAGAAAGTGTGTTCAACTCCACTGTCATTTCATCCACACTGGGGAAATCCACCAAGGAAAACCATAGAAAAAACAATTTTTTCAGACATTCATATTAGCAAAATCAATCCAGAGCTCACAAGCACAAACTAAATAAGTTAACTTGCCGGTGTCTTGAATAGAGACATTTGATCAAAGCATGCATTTTTCATCTTTCCAGCAGCTTCCAATACAGTTGGTTTTGGTGATCGTTTTTTTTGGTCTTTTATTGTTCTCAGCATGACTGGTTTCTCACCGCAGGATTTCAAACAAAATGAGACAAATCACACCTTGAGCGAAAGGGCGCTTACCTTGCAGATAAACACACAGGCCTTGCCTTCTCTAAAATGCGAACACGTGCGTTTCCCGCAGTTGGGGGCTCCCGGCACGCGCCCCGCGGCCACCTGTTGAGGAGAGCGAGCGCTCCTCGTGCAGCCCCGGCTCCAGGCGCCAGCCCTGCCCCGCAGCCTTGGGGCCCGTCGCAGCTCGGGTGGTCCCTTCCCCGCCCAGCCCTTGCCGCCTGCTCTCCGCCCTGCAAGTTTCAAGAGGCAGTTATTTCTCGCAGCCTCCGCTCTTGGAGCTGCCTCCGGGCGGGGGAGTGGGTGTCCAAAAAGCCAGTAGCTGGAGAAACTGAAAAGATCACCGGCGACTTAACGATAAGCCCCTTTTTTCTTTTAAAGACCGAGAGGACGGTAGAGGGGAGTAGTGCCTGAGCCCACGTGACCACCGAGCCGGGGAGCCTGGCGGTCTCAGGAGCACCCGGCGCCGCGCGTGACCCTGAAGTGGGAGCACCCTTGAGCCGCCTCCTGGTCCATCCACAAGGACAGTGGCGCACAGATGGCGCTCCCCGCAGCCCCAGTCTCAGATTTAAGAGGTTTGGAGTAGGGCCCGAGAACATGCATTTCCAACCAGGTCCTGGGAGATGCTCACACTGATACAGCCAGTCTAGGGACCACACTTGGATGATCACGTCCCCAGCCCCTGACTCACATGGGTGTCTTCAGTACAGAAGTATGACTCTAAGGATCCAGTGGTGAAACCAGAGAGGCTTTGGGTTCGTCAAATCGCCAGCAGCAAAGTAACCTCGGGCCCTGGAGTGGCAAAGCCATGAACTAGATAGAGGTTGAAGGCGTGGGTTCCCGCTCTCAAGAGCTCGCTGGGAAGGCCTTTCGCGTTAGATCAAAGATCCCAGGTACTTCCTCGAACTCACTTGGTGGAAGTGGCACCGCGAAGACCTGTGCCTCCGGCTGCGGCGCCCTTCTCCCCTGAAGGCACCTGCCTACCCCCTCCTCGGGTGAGGGCCCCTCGCGCCCCCTGGTGGCAGCCCCAGTTCCCCCAGCTTAATGGGGTGTTCCCCTCACACACCCCAGCAGGACCCCCAGGGTGTGAGACTGGGACCACAGTCTCAACTAGCTTTAGGGCAGCTGATGATGAGGAAAAGGAAAGTATCATGTGACCCACGGGCCATTGTGAGACTCCTGTCCCATCTGTGCCTAATTAATCATCAAACCATCTACTCAGGTGGCAAAAGGGACGTGGTTTTTGAGGGTTGTGATCCAGATCTCTAATAGAGGAAAACCAAGGGAGCATTTGGAGGGAATATTTTACAGTGCCAGCCTCAGTTGTTTGGTGTTTAGCCAAAATAGAGAGATGCACATGTGCTCTGGGTTGATAAGGATGAGGTCCACAGGTATTGAAGACAGGCTCCGAAGATGGAGAAGCACCTGCTTCTTCAGCTAAACAGTGACTGTGGAAAGTCTCCACTGCCCCACCCCAAGCCCAATTTTCATTAAAGCTGTGAGTCCTGGTTTCTCTCCGGTTGAAAGGCAGTCTTTCCTTGGGGCAGATAAGTTAGTTTGGACAGAAAGAGTGTGTCACTGGCAAGTAACTGCAGCAGACAACATGCCAACCTCAGCCTCTCTGTCCCTGTCTTGGGGTCTCTCAAGGTACCCAGTCCCCATATACTCCCTCCTCCTTGCCACCTTATGGAGAAAATGTTAAATGATGGTTTAAAAAATCAGCTTCTTTTGGTGGTGTATACTTGTTAACAAGATACCTCTGGAAATAGAAACCGTCATGAAGGAATTTCAACCATGAGCCAACAGGCAGACAAAGATGGGTTAGGGTGAAGAAAACACATCTATCAATATCAACCTCATACCTGACTGTGTGCTAAGCACCTGCACAGTATCTCATTTAATCCTCACACCAGCTCAGTGAGATAATATTGACTCCACTTTTCAGATGAGGAAATTGAGGCTCACAGAGCTTCTGTCAGCTACTTGAAGCCACACAGTGAGAAAGGAACCCAGTAACAACAGTGGGTTCATAGAGAGCTACCACTTATTGGACATTTATGCCCCACTTTCTCTCAAAAATTCTTATTTTATATGCAAGCCCATGAGGCAAATTCTATTATCCCCATTTTATACTTGAGAAAATGATCAGGAAGGTTAAACAACCTACCTATGGTCACGTGACCTATCAGTGGCTAAGAAGGACTTGAATTCAGGAGACAGGCCAAGGACCCATTTACCTCATGCCTGCAATCAGAAGTGAAGGTGGCTTGACTCTGCTCTATGCAGAACACTGCAGACAAACTCCTGCCACCTGTGAGGTAAGCTTCTGCTCTGTGTTCACTGTGATACTTCCTTTAGAAGGCATTCTACACACAGGAACAGCATGTTCTCTTTCTAGAGCAGCTCAGACACACACAGAAGCTGTTTATTATACAAGGAAACCTCACTGCAGGAAATAATAAGCAGAAAATGAATGGGAGTGAGTAAATTTTCTTCTGAGTCACCCTATCTATCAAGAAAGACAATGGTACCCAGGGAGGGAACCTTTGCCTAGTTTAATGCAGAATGGAGAGGATGATTATTCCAATTCTACCTGAATTGTGACCACAGCAAAGAAGGGATTATTCTCAAGGTAGTTCATATTAATGGGTAGCCCAAAAAGCACCCTGAAGCCTGGTATTGAGAACGATGCCTCTACTCAGCAGGGTCCCAGCCTCATTTCCACCTCACCCCTGACCTGCCTAAGGAGGCACCCACATATGACATTGAAATGACTGCCTGCTTCCAAAATATCCTACAATGGGGACTGAAATCTTCACCATTAAGTCATATTTTGGGGATAAGGCATTGTTAAAATTCAGTCATGTGATATATGATGGGTAATATTAATTTACTAGCATTTATGATTAGTAAGATGAGCTTGCAAGATGGGCTAGATGTTACCTGGGAAAGCAAAGGAAGTCAATGTAGGAGAGGTATCTTTTGCTGTGAAGAGGAAGGAAAGCCTCTCCATAAAGGTGCACCTTCCTCATCTCATCCCGCCCCTTCTCTGTCTAATGAAGTCTTACACAACCCAAAGCCAAGAGCCTGAATAAAGTGAAGAGCACATTAGCCCAGTGGAACGTGTACATTGCCTCCCCCACCGCCCTCATCTTACCTGTCAACACAACCTGCGCTGTGATTGGACAGTGCATGTCTTATATCTCCAGCATTTTCCATGGTCCATAATTCCCACCTAGCATAATCCAGGCATTCAACCAATATTTGCTGAAGGCTTTGACTTGGAAAGATTTGGGGGAAAGAATAGGGGAAAATTTTCTGTAGGAAAGAAACTACCAAGAGGCAAAACAAAACTCTGTCAAAAGCAGGAACGCAAAAGCTAAGATGAAAAGTGGAGGGGAAGAAGGAACCCTACAGATGTCTAGAAGGGTGTCATGCCTAAGGGTGCCTTTGGCTTATTGCTTTATTCTCTGAGCTTGAGGCCAAGTAGGAGGATATGGGTTCTGGAATACTCTTATCTGCTCCAAAGTATCACAGGAACAGGCTTATGCATGTTATGTGGGCATAAATTGGTCTGTTTTAAGAGAATCTGAGAGAGAAAACCCTACACTTAAGGACTTAATAAAGGAAAGGTGAAAGATTCATTGAACCTGCAATAATATCTTTTTTTGGTGGTGATAAGAAAGATGAGATTACCAATTCATATGTCAGAGGTCACCTCAATTGAACATGAATCAAAGTTCACAAAATGTGATTTGACATTTGGATAGCGCTCTTTAGGATCACATCTTTTGTAGAAATAAAAACAAACAATATTTATTGAGCATCTTTCTAGCCTGGACACCACAGTAGGCAGGCTTGCATAGGTTGATTCACTTTTATTTCATTTAATCCTCAAAAATTCCCCAGGACTGTCTATTTTACAGATGGGAAAACTGAGGCTTAGAGAGCAAACATTTCTTTTCTAAGGTCACCCACATGCATGTGACAGAGTGAAAGTTCCAACCCAACTTTATCTACCTACCTGCACATCCCGTGTTTTCCCCACTGTTGCTGAAATGCTTTTCTTATTTGTTGCATAAATGGAGGCATGTCTGTCCCATAGAACCCAGATATTGTTGAATGAAATGTCAATTTCTTGTCTAAGAATGACCACCTATGAGCATATTTATGCAACTTATTCTTTATTGATCTGTGTTGTCTGAGTCCTCAGAGGGTAACAAAGGACATAAGCAGAAAGATAGACCTAACCTGATACCTGAGCACCAGAACCATGAGACAAGGTTGCTCTGACCTGCAGTTTAAATGAACCACCTGAGCAACCAGCACCTGCAGCCAACTCTTTCTAAATCACCTTCATTTGTCTCAGTCTTGATCTTTGATAATTATAAACAAACAGGTAAAAAATAACTTTTTATCCTGTCCACTGCCCCGTGGAGGTAAATTCCACACAAATCTTTTGCATACATTGAGTTTCTAATTTTCTATGCACTTGCAATCAAACATGAAGAATACACATTTTTGGCTTTACTTCCAACTCTGAAGCAATTCCCTCCAGCTAAAAGAGAAACTAGCTCCTAGAGGTTATTGGCATTAATATGAACACCCAGTTGAGGAAAAAAAACTTATAGGACTGTTAGAAATGGTGGCAAATTGTAATATGCAATTTCACAAATTACTCAAATGCAATTCTGAAAATGCAGCTTCCTTACCTTTTCTGGCTCAGAATAAGATTAACAACAGGTCAGCCAGTGTAATATTCCCTGAAATGAGATCAAAAAAGAAATAAGGTGTAGACAGACATGGCTTGAGACCATAGATAAGACTGTCTGGTTCCATAGAGTTAAAAAATATTTCAAAATTGTTGACTAAAGTTTTTTCTACATCTTCTTGTAAATGTATCTAACATTTTCAATTTCTTTGTTCATATCATGGAAGTTACTAGAAATGCCTCATATTATACTTTAGACCAATAGCAACTAACTCCCCAGTGATGCACATTGCAGAAACGGCTTTTATAAAAATACAGACCTGATTTTTTTGTGCACAGAAAGTGCTTTCTTCACATATGTCACTGCTTGATCTGATTAACCAACCAGAGAAAGGAATTTTCTTCTCCTTATTCAGTCCTCTCCTTTGCTGGGAATTATAACCAGAAAATGTACTTCTCTAAGCATCTCATGCAGCTACTTAAGGATCACCGATGCTGTTCCATGGGTCACAATCTCTGCATTCTCTTCCTCACATTGTTTCTCTTCCTTTTACATCCCCACATAGGATTTTTCCACTGTCCAGGCAGTTTAGCTAACTTCTTAGTGGTTCTGCTCAGATTCAAGTCAAGTGCTTCCTCAGCCTGCTCCACATATGCTACTGAGCCAGCAGCCACGACTTCCTACAACTGCCACCCCAGCATGACATTGGTTTCTAGTTAAAAAGCACGTACATGGCCACATCATGCTGCATTTTCACACCAACCCTATGATGTTGATCTTATCACCAATTTGCTGACAAGGAAACTTGAGTGAGTTTTCCAGATTTGCACTCATAGGAACAGGTCATCTGACTTATATATAGATGCACACCTGCCTCCTTGCAGGAGATTCAGTTTCCGTGTTCCTAGCACTGAGGCTGTCGATGTCCGCCATATTGCACTGCTAGTGTCTCACAGGTTTCCAACCTGACCCCATCTCTTCCTTTCCTACCTCTACCCCCCCCCCCGCCCCCCCGTCTAAAATACCACTCAAGGGAGAAAATCCTTAACAGCTTCTTTACCTTCGCCTTAAAATTTTTCTGACAGATGGGGTGTGGTGGCTCATACCTGCAATCCCAGCACTTTGGGAGGCCAAGATGGGAGGATTGCTTGAACCCAGGAGTTCAAGACCACCCTGGGCAACATGGCAAAAATCCGTCTCTACAAAAAATACAGAAATTAACTAGATGTGGTGGCACCTGTAGTCCCAGCTACTTGGAAGGCTGAGCCTGGAGGATCACTTGAACTCAGGAGGTTGAGGCTGCAGTGAGCTAAGATCACACCACTGCACTTCAGCCTGGGGTGACAGAGACCTCATCTCAAAAAAAAATTTTTTCTGACACTCAGCATTACATTTATGCCTTCATAAAACACTTTTGAGACTGCCGCTTGCCCGCATGCATTTTTCTCTTTGTGACAATACCCCCTTAATGCTGAGAAACAATAATAGCTTAAGTGTTTACCTGAGACACAAGGAAATATGAGGGTGTTTGCTCAAATGATATGAGCAGGAGGAGGCTGCAACTACCATTCATTCAGCTGAATCCTTTGCCTGCACTATTTCATTTTATCCTCAGAACAATCCAATGAGGTAGGTACTACTTGTTTCCATTTTACAGATGAGAAGAGTAAGACTCAGAGAGTTTAAGTAACTTGCCCAATAGCTAGTAAGTAGCAGAGAGTTCAAACCAGATCTGTTTCACACCGAAACCCATTCTCTCTGAACTGCTGGTCTCCCTAATGCACAAGATGACCTACAATGCCTGTTACAAATGATAAGTGACAAATAAATGGGGGCAGTCAGGAATTTTGTGAACTTTCACATAGTGAGAAGTTACACTCCTGCATGTTTGGGTTCCTCAGAGATTTACAGTAACTCCCAGATCTCCTTACCAGGGCTAACTGGAGGGTGGTGATCTCCTCTGGGGTCTCATCTGAATTCTACAGGTGCATACACCTAGCTTTGAATCCTTCCCTTGGAGTCGCTCTTTCTTCCACTCTGGTACTCCAGAAGCTTCATTCAGGGGATCTGTAGACTACAAACTACCTCCATCTTCTCCTTCAACCTAACCTTGTGGTTGGGAGAAGAGAGCCTAGGATTTCTACAGAGAGAACAGAGAACACAAGGAAACCAGCTCACACAGATCAGAACTGCACAGTGCAGTGCTGGAACCCAGGCTTAGAGTTCCAAGGCTTGGGCCTAGGGTGGAGTTTCAGCCCAAACACTTCCTAGTTGTGTGCTCTTGGACATTTTCCTGACTTCTTTGATTTTTCTCTGTAAAATGGGAATAGTGCGAGAAGCTACTTCATAGGATTGTTATGAGGAGGCAAAGAAATGACAAATTATTGTAACGTGCCTGATGCTTTGTAAATTCTCAATTAGAGAGTCTCAGATTGAAGGACTTCCCAGGTGTACAGAAGCCTTGGCCAAAGAGAAGACAAGGAGCAGGTTTTCCTCTTTGGGAAGTTTGGGCTTTGAGGGCAGAGGAGATAGTGGAGGGGTTAAATGCCTACCTGGAGTGTGTTGTAGAACTCTGCATACATCTCTTCAAGCAGACCCAATTGTGAAGTTAGAGAAAGACCCCTGACACCTGACCCAATTATAAGAGTAATTTACAGCAGTGTTTCCACACTTCCCCGGGTCACAAGAGTCACCTGGGTTGCTTATTTAAAATACAGATTCCTGGCCCCCTCCCTCAAAATGTTCTAAACCAGGTGCTCTGGGGCAGAACCTGGGAATGTTCACTTTACACATACCACTGGGTTATTTCATGATCAGAGAAGTTTAGGAATCATTGCTTTAAGTGTTCAAAGAACTTACATGTCCTCTATGTAACAGATCTAAGTAATGAGCAGATCTATCATCCCCACTTTACAGGAAAAGTGACTAAGGCCCACAAAGTTCAGCAGCATGCAGGAGCCTGCTTAGGCTGGCTCAAGAGAGCCTACTGTTGTTGTTTTCTTGTCTTGTTTTTTGACATGGAGTTTCACTTTTGTTGCTCAGGCTGGAGGGCAGTGGTGCGATCTCGGCTCACTGCAACCTCCGCCTCCTGGGTTTGAGCGATTCTCCTGCCTCAGCCTCCTGAGTAGCTAGGACCATAGGCACCCGCTACCACACCCAGCTAATTTTTTGTATTTTTAGTAGAGATGGGGTTTCACCATGTTGGCCAGGCTGGTCTCGAACTCCTGACCTCAGGTAATCCTCCCACCATGGTCTCCCAAACTGCTGAGATTACAAGCATGAGCCACCACGCCCCCCCCCAAAGGGAGCCTAATGTTAAATATTCAAGGAATTTGCAATTCTGTGGTTAAACCCAGAGTGGCTTGAATTTGGCTATGGTGGAGTAACTACACTCCAGATTTCTCCTGGCCAGAGAGGAGATCACAGGTGCTCAGGTTGGCTTCTTTTTTCAAACAACACAGGGCACTGATTGAAGTAAACACTTCTTGGCTGTTCTCTGGTTTTCAGTGCATGGCTGGATTTAAATATTGTCTTTTTCTCTACTGAAATTCATAAACATTACATACAAATCAGCAACCTAGGGCTTTTTTTTTTTTTTTTTTTTTTTTAAAGAGCTGGTTTATTAGCACATCACTGAGTCAGGGTAAGTAATTTGTCTCGTTAGCAAAAAAGATGAAGCTCACCTGTGTTCTGGCTCCCTAATCCATGTGCATTCTCCTTCTGCATTTAACTCCCTTTTATTGTCTCTACAACCTCCAGTCCTGGATAGAGTTAAGGGTTCAAATTCTAACAAGGATCACCAGCTACAGAGTTGGTTCAGTTTCTAGTTAGACTTCAATGAATCGTTCTTTTCCACAACAGGTTGATGTCTCCCTCTAGTGGATAGGAAAGAGTAAGACAAGTCAGATTTCTATGTTTTTAGATCATTGTATATATGTAACCTGTTGAAATATATAGAGGAGAGCTAATTTCCAATAGCAGCACAAAAGTTTCCTTTTTATTAATTTAATATTTATTTTTTAAATTAATATTTAAAAATATTTATAATTTGCTCACTATTTATAATTTGCTTACTATGTGCCAGATGTTGAGGTATAAAGATGAAAAAAAATGAAAAAAGTCACTATATACTGAGAAAGATTGCCAAGATACTTTATGAGGAGAAAATCAGAGTGCAGAATGGCATGAAAAATATACTACCATTTGTTTATAAAGGCAAAAGAAAGAATACATACACACACATTCACATAAGATATCTTTAGAAAGACACACAAAATACTGTTAACATTAGTTAGTTTCCTCCTGGAAGGGGAATAGAATAGGAAATAGGGGTAGGAGAGAGTTTTCACTGCATTCCGTGTGTGTGTGTGTGTGTGTGTGTGTGTGTGTGTGTGTGTGTATTTAAAATTTTTTTTTCTTTAAAGACAAGCTCTCACTCTGACCCTGGGCTGGAGTGCAGTGGCACAATCTCAGCTCGCTGCAGCCTCAACCTCCTGAGCTCAGGTGATCCTCCCACCTCAGCCTCCTGGGTAGCTGGTACTACAGGCATATGCCACCATGCCTGGCTAATTTTTTGTATTTTTTGTAGAGACAGGGTTTCGCCATATTACCCAGGCTGGTCTTGAACTCCTGGACTCAAGCGATCTGTCTGCTTCGGCCTCTCAAAGTGCTGAGATTATAGGCGTGAGCCACTGTGCCCAGCTGCCTTTTTTGTATTTTTATTGTGAACCACATGAAACTATTTCCTAATCATAAAATAGATATTAAAACTTAAGAAATTGAGGAGGCTGGTGCTGCCCTCAGTTTCTCAGAAGGAAATTCACACACATATACAGTGCAATGTGATCAGGCTCTGTTAGAAGCAGGCACAGTGCACTACAGAGCACGAGGCAGAGGTCCCAACCCAAACTGGTTGTGGGGACAGAGTGGAAGTAGGAAAGATCACGAGAGGCCAGGTTAAGGAGGACCTTGTCTGCCAGGCTAATGAGCTTTCACTTTATTCTGTAGCAACAGCAAGCCATTCAAAGACTTGAGCAGGGGACTAACAGGTAGATTCTCATTTTAGAGGATCAGCAGTCTAGGGGAAGATTTGAGGAGGTCTCCGTGAGAGGGAAGGTAAAGTCATGAGCCCTTTTCTGTAATTTATCTTTTCAAAGATGTGTTCTCTAGAGTCAAAGGATTCAAGTTAAGAACAGGAACAGTGAGTCTAGGTTAAAGATGATTTATGTGGTCTTTATTCAGATGACTTGTTCTTAGTCTGAGGAGAAGAATAAATTATGTGTAATTCACTTACAGTGTGGTAGGAACACTAGCAAGTCCTTTACAAAGGACACCTCATCAATCCTCACAATAATCATAGAAAATGGGAGCATGATTATTCTCCTAAAAAGTACAGATGAGAACATTGAGACTAACAGGTTAATCAACTTGCCCAAGATTAATAGCAAAAAAAAACTGCCAGATTTAAGTCCATCTGTCTGATTGTAAACCCATATTTTAAAGGATTGGCAAGAGTCTCCTCTAAACTGTTCGACAGAAAGCCACTACCCCTCTCTGCCAAAACCAAGCTTCTAAAATATTCCCCTTGGCCAGGCACAGTGGCTCACGCCAGTAATCCCAGCTCTTAGGGATTAATTCCAGCGGAAGCCTGTGGATTGCTTGAACCCAGGAGTTCAAAAACAGGCTGAGCAACAGGGCAAAACTCCATCTTTACAAAAAAATACAATTAGCTGGGCACGGGGGTGCACGCCTGTAGTCCCAGCTACTTGGAAGGCTAAGGTGGGAAGATCACCTGAGACCAGTGGGTCGAGGCTGCAGTGAGTTATGATTGTGCACTGCCCTGCATCGTGGGCAACAGAGATCCTTTTCATACAAGACTAATGTATATGCCACAGCAATTTGATTGATTATAGATTGCCAAATTCCAAGAAAGAATACTTTATTACTCTATAAGGAGGGGCAATGATCTGAGGGGATCTTATCTGGTTCTGTTTCATCTTAATTATCTACAGGAAAAACAAGGCAGAAGTTGCAGCAGCAGGCCATGTGACTCCGGCTGCACAGCCATACTCCTCTCAAGGCTCAGAATTATTTAAAGTTCCAACAGCTTTAAGTTTGAATTCTTTTAAGTTTGAATTATTTAATTTGACATATTTATTTAAAAGTAAACTAAAAGCTGAGGCATAGTAGCTGACGCCTGTAACCCCAAGACTTTGGGAGGCTGAAGGAAGAGGAGTACCTGAAGTCAGGAGTTTAAGATCAGCCTGGGCAACACAGTGAGACCATGTCTATGCAACAAAAAAAAAATAAATCTTTTAAAAATTAGCTGGGTGTGGTGACTCATGCCTCTAGTCCTAGCTACTTGGGAGGCTGAGGTGGGAGGATGATTTGAGCTCAGGAGTTTGAGGCTGTAATCAACTATGATTGTTCCACTGCACTCCAGCCTGGGCAGCAGAGCGAGACATCATCTCAAACAATAAAAATATAAAGTATTAACATTTAAAAAGTTAAAACTGGTTTTAAATGTTTTCAAAGAGCTATTTTCTTCTAAAATATTAAAAGTGAACTGATCGAGATCCAAGATGGCCGATCACTAGCAGCTCAGGATTGCAACTCCCAGTAAAAGTGTAGAGAGCCAATGGACGCCACACTTACCGATAAATTTTTGCTGCCCACGGACCAGGACATTCCCAGCGGAGGAGCCCCACGGGTCGCCAGGGCGACCCTTTCGGCTGGCGCCGCTTTTTTGCCAGTGCCTCGGCCCGGCGGCTCTTGGTGCGGAGTAAAAGGGACTGAGTCTCCTTTTGGATGATGTTTGAAGCTCTGGGAAGTCAGAGCAGTCCATCCAGCTGATTGAAATAGGGATTGAAGAGGGAAGTCAGACCGGAGACCCCCGGGCAGAAAAGCACCACGAATTTCAACGCTGCTGTTTAGCCAGCGTTGTGGGTCGCCAGTGAAAATTACATAGATTCCGGAGCTGGGAATTAACAAGCTGGACGTCCACTCAGAGACCTAATTTGAAAGTTGGTAATTACAAAGACGACAGATGGATAAAACCATAAAGATGCCAAGAAGCCACCGTAAAAAAACGGAGAACACTGAAAATCAGAATGTCTCTCCTTCTGCAGAGGACGCTAGTTCCTCATCAGTAACGGAACAAGGCTTGATGGAAAATGAGTGTGAAGAATCATCAGAATTAGGCTTCAGAAGGTGGATAATAAGAAACTTCTGTGAGCTAAAAGAATA
>CAUYQU010043939.1:0-10116 GCA_963574635.1 Cheracebus regulus
CACACTCATCCTCCGTCAAGCCTTGTTCTCTTGCTGATGAGGAGCTGTGATCCCCTGTAGGAGGAGAGGCATTCTGATTTCGGGTGTTCTCAGCCTTTTTGCACTGGTTTCTTCCCATTTTTGTGGATTTATCCACCTGTCGTCTTTGCAATTGCTGACTTTCAGATTGAGTCTCTGAGTGGACGTCTGGCTTGTTGGTGATGAAGTTTTTTCTGTTTCTTAGTTTTCCTTTGGTGGACGCCCCTTCCCCACAGAGCTGGGCCTTCCCGGGTTCAGCTGTGCTTGCTCTCAGTCCTCAGCGCTTCCCATTGCTGTTTTCCTTGTGGGGATGGGACCAGCCGAGCCCGTCTGTCCCGTATGCTCCGCACCGAGACCGTGCCGGCGACCCGTGTGGCTCCTCTGCCGGGAATCTCCCAGTCTGTAGGCAACAAAAATTCATCGGAAAGTGTGGCATCCACTCCTTCTCTGTGCTTTCACTGGGAGCTACAATCCTGAGCAGCTGCTACACGGCCATCTTGGATCTCTCTCCACCTGGTGATGAAGTTTTTCTGTTTCTTAGTTTTCCTTTGGCGGATGCCCGTTCTCCACAGAGCCTGACCTTCATGGGTTCGCTGTGCTTGCTGTGAAACTCTCAGTCCTCAGCGCTTCCAATTGCTGTTTTCCTTGTGGGGATGAGACCAGCCGAGCCCGTCTGTCCCGTATACTCCGCACCGAGAAGCGCCACGCTAGGGCACCAGCAAAACAGCCGCGCCGGCCAAAAGAGTTGCGCTGGTGACCCGTGTGGCTCCTCTACCGGGAATCTCCCAGTCTGTGGGCAACAAAAATTCGTCGGAAAGTGCGGCGTCCGCTCGTTCTCTGTGCTTTCACTGGGAGCTACACTCCTGAGCTGTTGCTAATTGGCCATCTTGGATCACATTTTTTTTTTTTAAATCCACTTGACATCAGATTTTGGGAGAGTGTCTCACATCTTTAACCTTAGAACTTTGGGAGGCCAAAGTAGGAGGATCAGTTAAGGCCAGGAGTTCAAGACGGACCTGGGAAACATGGCAAAACCCTGTATCTACAAAAAATACAAAAAATTACCAGATGTGGCCAGAGGTGTTGGGTCATGGCTGCAATCCCAGTATTTTGGGAGGCTGAGGCAGTTGGATCACTTGAGGCCAGCAGTTCGAGACCAGTCCGGCCAACATGGTGAAACCCCATCTCTACTGAAAATACAAAACTTAGGCAGGCGTGATGGCACATGCCTGTAGTCCCAGCTACTCAGGAGGAGGCTGAGGCACAAGAATCACTTGAACCGAGGAGGCGGCGGCTGCAGTGGGCCAAGATCATGCCACTGCACTCCAGTCTGGGTGACAGAGCAAGACTCTGTTTCAAAAAAAAAAAAAATTACCAGATATGGTAGTATGCATCTGTAGTCCCAGCTACTCAGGAGGCTAAGGTGGGAGGATCACCTGAGTCTGGGAGATAGAGACTGCAGTAAGCTGTAATCAAGCTACTGTATTCTAGCCTAGGTAACAGAGTGAGACCCTGTCTCAAAAAAAAAAAAAAAAAAATTCTAACAGTGCGTGAAATTCACAGCCTACATTTAGTATGAATAGTACCTATCATACTACCTTCCATTATAACCTAGAAATGTACGTTTGTTCAAAGTAATGCCCACTATCTAGGGAGATGTGAGGAGTTACTCCCTGCTTTCTTTTTTTTTTTGAGATGGAGTCTCGCTCTGTTGCCCAGGCTGGAGTGCCCCGTGGTACAATCTTGGCTCACTGCAATCTCCGCCTCCTGGGTTCAAGCAATTCTCCTATCTCAGCTTCCTGAGTAGCTGAGACTACAGGTGCCTACCACCATGCCCGGCTAATCTTTGTATTTTTAGTAGAGATGGGGTTTCACCATATTGGTCAGGCTGTTCTCGAATTCCTGACCTCAGGTGATCTGCCCATCTCGGCCTCCCAAAGTGTTGAGATTACAGGCATGAGCCACCGCACCCTGCCTCCCTCTTTATAAGCCTTGAAATGAAAGTTAGGAAGCACATAAACACTGAGAAAGCCTCCAACTCAGAGAAGCAGAGGAGATAGGGCCAGAGACTCTAGCCTCTTCATTAAACAGTAAGTGACTGCAAGGACATTTGCCTCAGTCATGGTTAAATTTGAAGGGATAACTGGAAGACTAGGGACAAAAAAGGTATAGCTAAACATCACAGACACTCAGGTAACAGCTGAAATTATAGGTGCAGATAACCTAAACATCAGGTGTAAACAAGGGGAATGAGTCAGGGTTCTACCAGCTTGTGTTGATTCACTGGTGTGCTCCTAAACTAAGTAGCATTCCTTTCTCAAACATGCAGACTGATATCCTGAAGCAATTTTTTATTCAGGTATGAAGCATGGAAGAAGAGAATTAACAATTTTTGAGGCACTCAAAAAAGAATACTATTGCATTCTCATGTTTTAACCAAACTCAAAATTACTACCCTCCAAATAAGAAATCTAAAATACTCAAATTTTTTTCTGACAACCTGAAAATAATTTCTCAAATGTTTTTGGTTTTCTGGTTTGCTTGGGGCTTTTTGCTTTGTTTTTTGAGGAGTGCTGTTGACAGTAAGTATAATCTAGCAAAATTAACATTCCTTTCAGCTGTACACTGTATTCAAATGTGGTTAATATTCAATGATTAAGCAACAGTTACCCACCCCCAGTTTTAAACATACATCCCTTTTATAAAGAATTTTAGATTTTTTCAAATGGATAAAATACCTCACACAAAGCAGTATTCAAAGATTTTATGTCCCTGCCTCCCTAATTTTTTTTTTTTCTTTTGAGATGGAGTCTTGCTTTGTTGCTAGGCTGGAGGGCAGTGACACAATCTCAGCTCATGCAACCACCGCCTCCTGGGTTCAAGCAATTCTCCTGCCTCAGCCTCCAGAGTAGCTAGCACTACAGGTGCCCACCACCAAGCCTGGCTAATGTTTTGTATTTTAGTAGAGATGGGGTTTCATCATGTTGGCCTGGATGGTTTTGATCTGACCCTGTGATCTGCCTGACTCGGCCTCCCAAAGTACTGGGATTACAGGCCCTAATCCTTTCTGTTTTGCCATTTTTTTTTTTCCCATTCAGCACCACATCAACATATAAATAAGTTAGCCTGCTGCTTTAAGTAAAGATCTACATTTAAGAGAGTTTTACAAGTTAGAAGATGGCAACTTTTTGGCTTAGTGCATTCTCTCCCATTTATCAGTGTTAATGAGGAGCCATTCTAGTCCCGTGACATTAATACATTTTTTTTTTTTAAGAAATGGGGTTTCACCATGTTGGTAAGGCTGGTCTCAAACTCCTGACCTCCTGATCTGCCCACCTCGGCCTCCCAAAGTGCTGGGATTACAGGCGTGAGCCACCATGCCTGGCCCATTAATACTATTTCAATGCTAACACTATTTCAATGCGTAAAGAAAAAAAAGAAGGCATTTAAAAAATAATAAATAAATAAAATAGCCGGGTGTGGTTGCTCACGCCTGTAATCCCAGCACTTTGGGTGGCCGAGGTGGGTGGACCACCAGGTCAAGAGATTGAGACAATCCTGGCCAACATAGCGAAACACTGTCTCTACTAAAAACACAAAAATTATCCAGGCATGGTGGCAGGTGCCTGTAATCCCAGCTACTTGGGAGGCTGAGGCAGGAGAATAGCTTGAACCAGGGAGGTGCAGGTTGCAGTTAACTGAGATCACCACTGCGCTCCAGCCTGGGCAACAAAGCGAGACTCCATCCCCCTACCAAAAAAAAAAAAATTTACATTGTAAAGGACAACATAGATCAATATCAAAACATCTCTGGTGAAGAATGGTTTTCAGAAATTCACTTTAGTCTTTTTGTTGTTGTTTTTAGCAGAATTTATATTTGCCCACAGCCAGTTTAATTTTTTCAATTATTTTTACTTTATGTTCATTAAAAAAAATTTTTTTATTCTAGAATGTAATTAATAATCTTTGAAGAGACTAATACAGAATATTCATCCTTAGTACTGAAAAATATTATATATGCTGCCAGCGGTTTTCTAAAATGTTGCCATCCCTTATTGCAATGAAAACAGAGTTAACAATGTAAATACTTTCACTGGCCAATAATTACAGGAAAATGAGGTAAATCCAAGACACTCAGTGTTCAGTAAAACAGATTTTGTTTCATTTGGGCATACATTTACTTGTAAAGATGAGTATACTTTGGAGAATGCTACTTTGTTAAAATTGGCATTTTCTACTGGGCATGGTGGCTCACACCTGTAATCCCAGTGCTTGTGAGGCTGAAGTGGGCAGATCATTTGAGGTAAGGAGTTTGAGACGAGCTTGGCCAACATGTTGAAACTCTGTCTCCACTAAAAATGCAAAAATTGGCCAGCTGTGGTGTGGTGATGCATACCTGTAATCCCAGCTGCTCAAGAGGCTGAGGCAGGAGAATCACTTGAACCCAGGAGGCAGAGTTTTTACAGGGAGCCGAGACTGCACCACTGCATGCCAGCCTGGGCAACAGAGTGAAACTCTGCTTAAAAAAAAAAAAGAAAAGAAAAGCTGCTATTTTCCAAAAGTAAAATAACATAGTAATATATCAAAAATAAAAGCAGTAACAAAAAATGTTTGGCTAGATTTGAAAAGAAAAATTTTTATATAAAGTTGTTTGCAGATAATGAATAAAATTATTACAAGAATATTTCAGAAGTCATTTGTATTATTACTAATAAAGTATTTAAATTATTATTATTATTATTGTTTTTTGAGACAGTTTCACTCTTGTTGCCCAGGCTGCAGTGCAATGGCGCGATATTGGCTCACTGCAACCTCCACCTCCCAGATTCAAGCGATTCTCCTGCCTCAGCCTCTGAGTAGCTGGGATTATAGGCATGCACCACCATGCCCGGCTATTTTTGTATTTTTAGTAGAGACAGGGTTTCTCCATGTTGGTGAAGCTAGTCTCAAACTCCCAAACTCAGGTGATCCGCCCGCCTCAGCCTCCCAAAGTGCTGGGATTACAAGCATGACACACCACGCCTGGCCTTAAATTATTTCTAAAAAGGGATACAGAGCCTTGAAAATCAGCTATCTCATTAAATCTGTTTGGTGAAATTTGAACATCACTGCTTGTTCCACTCTTTGCTCCCTAGACATGCCCTTCCCCTCTAAACATACCCTCCACCATTCCCACCTCCTACACCTATTCCATGTCTCACTCGTCTCTCACCTGACCCAAAATACATTCCTACTACTTGCTCATTTATTCCAATTTCTCTCAGCATTTGTCTACCACTTGTATGAAATACTTTGGATTCACTTATGTGCAATTTATTAGTATTTACAAACCCATTTTGGGTACTTCTTAAAAGTAAAATCTTTGGGGCTTATATATTCTATTTCCTTTGGAGTGCCTAACGGAGTGTAGTTATTCAATATGAGCTGATTAATTACATTCAGCTTTGGATCCAGCATGGAAAAAAAAAAAACGAGGAAAAGACTGGGAGACATTAACTGGATAACCTCCAGACAGATGCAACACCACAGAATCTAGAGCACAATTTTCCTGAATATTAAGCCAATCATAACAATAAATCCTGTTAGTCTTTAGACTCGCTAGCTTCTTAACCCAAACTGATCCACCAGAGAGGCAGTCTATTATAATGGTTAATGTCAAAGGCTGTGTAGTTAGATAAATCTGAGTAACTAATCTTGCCTCTATCACCTACAAATGGCATGGCCTTGCAATGATTGTTTAATCTTCCAGGACTCAATTTCTTTATATTTTAAATGGGGATGATGCACCTGACTCACAGGGCTGTTAAAAGAATATGTTGTGATAATAAATATAAAGTGCTTAGCAGAGTAGCTCTTAATAAATGTCATTATTATTTATTTCTATTCCTTTCATTTTTAAAAATTCACAACTTAGCTACAATTTTTTTTTTTTTGAGACAGGGTCTTGCTCCATTGCCCACGCTGGAGTATAGTGGCTCAAACACAGCTCACTGCAGCCTCAATCTCCCAAGCTCAAGTGATCCTTCAACTTCAGCCTCCCTAGTAGTTGGACCACAGGTGCTCGCCACCACACCTGGCTAATTTTTCACATGTTTTGTAGAGCCAGACTCCTGCCATGTTACACAAGCTGTTACTGAATTATTGGGCTCAAGTGATATCACCTGGACCTCCCAAAGTGCTGGAATTACAATTACAGGTGTGAGCCAACATGGCCTGGCCAAAAATATTTTAAGCTCCATAGCCTGTTATAGTGAACATAAGTTAGCCTAGCAACCGCCCCACTCCAGATTTCACAGTCTGGTAAGGCTACTAACCTCAATACACCAGGGAAGGGCACGTGACACAGGTCTAGATTGCAGTCTCCATCATTTTGGTAATAGTGATAAGTCCAAGGAACTGGCAAAGCAGAACTACTGAAGTCCTACCTCCAAACTGATAATGTGAGTGGTAAAAGAACCCTCCAGTTTTTCTTATAGGGGTTAGTTATTAAGTTAAGGCAATATATTCCTAGAGCTACAGGCACCATGTTAGCTGACTATACAGAATTAGACCCTCCACAGCAGGAGATGTTGCAGCCAAGATAATTTCAGCCTTTGGATCCCACTACACCTAAACCTAGATCCACCCCCAGTCTCAGGAGTTACATAAGGCAGTACATTTCACTTCTGCTTAAATTAGTTGGTTCTTGGTTTTTGGAACCAAAATAATTCTCACTAAAAAAAATTTCAAGCCAGGAACAGTAGTTCATGCCTGTAATCACAACTACTCCAGAGGTTAAGGCAAGAGGATCACCTGGGCCCAAGAGTTCAAGGCTGCAATAAGCAATGATCATGCTATTGTACTCCAACCTGGGCAACAAAGTGAAACTGTCTCAAAAAAATAATAACAATAAATACTTTTTTTAAATTAAAAATAAATTATGTATGTCTACTTTGATAGACAAAGATTTTTCTCCATCTCTCTGACTTTAAGAGCTGTCTCTGAGCTCTACATACTTTTGTTGTTCTACCTATAAAATATTATCTTAATGCACACTTACAAAGCTGCCTGAAATTCATAGAAATGTGATGTTCAAAATACCACTAAAACGGCTGGATGTGGTGGCTCACACTTGTAATCCCAACACTTTGGGAGGCTGAGTGAGGCAGGTGAATCACGAGGTCAGGAGTTTGAGATCAGCCTGGCCAATATGGTGAAACCCCATCTCTACTAAAAATACAAAAATTAGGCCGGGCGCCATGGCTCACGATGTCAGAGATTGAGACCATCCTGGCTAACACAGTGAAACCCTGTCTCTACTAAAAATAAAAAAAATGAGCTAGGTATGGTGGCATGCGCCTACAGTCCCAGCTACTTGGGAGGCTGAGGCAGCAGAATTGTCTGAACCCGGGAAGCAGAAGTTGCAGTGAGCCGACACTGCACCACTACACTCCAGCCTGGGTGACAGAGCAAGACTCTGTCTCCAAAAAAATAAGAAAGAAAGAAGAAAAAAAAATCACTAAAATAAATACTGAAAATAATTTTTCACTTGACATGTCAAGCATTTTTAAAAAGCTCCAACGAGCTCACCTGTACCTAAGCAAATTTATTATTCTGACTTTCATTTTACAGCTGTCTATAATGTTTCTAAATCTCTTAATATGGTGGTTTCTCATTTAATCTCTATTATCATCTTCTGATGGTTTTAGAACAATGTAATGAATGTCTACTATTTATGCCTGCCTAGCATCCACTCCCCCTTCTTCTGTTAACATCACCTTAATTCTCCTTTGAGAAACCCCCACTTTCAGTCCATGTGGTTCTAGGGAAATTGCCCCATTCCCAGGGTACAGGTCTGAGGTGACCTGACACAGGCCTGGCCAATCAGAACATCTGGTACCTCTTGGCCATATGACTTGAACATGGATGAGTAAGGCCCAGTATTTTTGGTTGGAATGATTGTGAAAGAGATATTACAAAGTCATCAGTTCTCTCCAAATTAATTTATAGATTTAATATAATTTTAATCAAAATTCCAGAGGATTTAAAAATAATAAAATCATTCCAAAATTTATCTGGAGAAATACGTAACTATACTATACCAGCCAGCAATTGTCTCTTGTTATTTTTCACATTTTTATTGGCTGGTACAGTCCACTTGAATTACCAGATATTATAAGTTATAGCTACAAAATACAGTATAGTATGTTACAAAACACTAAAATGGAATATAATAGATACACCAGAATCAGAGCAGAGAATATAAAAAGTGCTACTTAAAAAGGTGTATTTCAAATCAACAAGGAAAGGATAGGTCATCTCATCCCAAGAGGGGCAGATGTGCAGCATGCATATTGTACCCCATCCTCAGGCACCCTCACTGCAGACACCACTAATTAAGCACAGCACTTGTTCCTGCTCAACCCAGAAATGGCCTTGGATCTTTCCCCACAAGGCACTCTAGGCAGCCACCACCAATCTATCAGACTAAGCATGCAAGAGAATTATTTCACAAATAATGCTGAGGCAATCAGTTAACTATTTGGAAAAATAAATAAAGTTAAACCACTACTGCATACCATATGCCAAAATAAATTCTACATAGATTAAGAAGTTAAATGTAAGAATTGAAACCATAAAAGGACTGGAACAAAGCTGTTGCAAGAGACATTCTCAGAGAGAAACAGAGAAGCTCTGCAGTGAGGAGAAATGGGGGAGAATAACAGCAATTGTCCTCAGCACTGCCTTGGGTTCCTGACATTTCTGAGGCCCAGCTCTTCCTGAAGTCCTGACACCTGTCTGGCTCTTTATAACACGTCAGTTCTTTTTCTCTTTTTTATTTTGAGACAGAATCTTGCTCTGTTGCCCAGGTTGGAATGCAGAGGCACCATCTCAGCTCACTGCAACCTCCGCCTCCCGGGTTCTTACAATTCTCCTGCCTCAGCCTTCTGAGTAGCTGGGAGTATAGGCGCACGCCGTTGCAACCGGCTAATTTTTGCATTTTGTATTTTAGTAGAGACAGGGTTTCACTGTGTTGCCCAGGATGGTCTTGAACTCCTGAACTCAGACAATCCGCCTACCTTGGCCTCCCAAAGTGCTGGGATTACAGGCATGAGCCACTGCACCCAGCCAACACCTCCATCCTTTTATTTCAACTAGTTTAAATCGGTTTCTGTGTTTTGAAACCCAAGGAGCCTTGAAAACAGCATTTTCTTTCTTTTTAAAAATTTTTGTTAGTTGAGCAATATCATTTTACTATAAATAAGTAAGTATAGGCCAAACATGGTGGCTCACACCTGTAATCCCAGCCCTCTGGGAGGCTGAGTTAGGCAGATCACCTGAGGTCAGGAGTTCAAGACCAGCCTGGCCAACATGGAGAAACCCCATCTCTACTAAAAATTACAAAAATTAGCCGGGCATGGTGGCACATACCTGCAATCTTAACTACTTAGGAGGCTGAGACAGGAGAATTGCTTGAACCTAGGAGGTGGAGGTTGCAGTGAGCTGAGATGGTGCCTCTGCACTCCAGCCTAAGCAACAAAGTGAGACTCTGTCTCCAAAAAAAAAAAAAAAATGATCCTGTCTGAGTCTCTTTCAATGAAAAATTAAAGCTTCCAATTTTTCTAAGTATAAAGTGTAACTTTTTTTTTCATATTTAAAATAGAGATGGGGTCTCACTAGGTTGACCAGGATGATCTTGAATATTGGCCTCAAGCGATCCTCCCACCTCTGCCTTCCGAAGTGCTGAGATTACAGGCATGACTCACCATGCCTGCCTAGGTGTAACATTTTATATGCATGACAGATTAAATTTAAAAATACACTGATCAACTTTCTCATCTATTTCATTAAGTTGACTTTCCATGAAACAGTCAAAATAATTTACAAATTTTAAAGCAAGAGGGTCAGAAGACAGCAAAAAAAAAAATGTTGCAGAAAAGTTGAAGCAATAAAAAAATTTCAGAAGATGGCCGATCCCTAGCAGCTCAGGATTGCAGCTCCCAGTAAAAGCGCAGAGAGCCAGTGGACGCCACACTTACTGATAAATTTTTGCTGCCCACGGACCAGGACATTCCCACTGGAGGAGCCCCACGGGTCACCAGCATGACTCTTTCAGCT
>CAUYQU010043940.1:0-63879 GCA_963574635.1 Cheracebus regulus
CCCGTCCGTCCCGTACACTCCGCACCGGGAAGCGCCGCGCTGGGGCGCCGGCAAAACAGCCGCGCCGGCCAAACGAGTCGCGCTGGCGACCCGTGTGGCTCCTCTGCCGGGAATCTCCTGGTCTGTGGGCTACACAAATTGGTCGGAAAGTGCGGCGTCCACTTGTTCTCTGCGCTTTCACTGGGAGCTACATTCCTGAGCTGTTGCTAATCGGCCATCTTGGATCTCTCTCTAACAGAAATATTTCAATGGATGGATCAAGGTTTATTTCCGGCTTCCCCAGCCTTCCCTCCTTTGCTGTTTTTTTTTTTTTTTTTGACTCTGTCAATTAGAGGGCCTTGCCCAGGACAAGGTGGCGGGGAATCCCACTTGGCAAGTGATGGTGGGGAATTATCCGGGGTGTCAGGATTTGTGGGAAACTCGGTTCTCCTAAATGATTCCAGAGTTTTCTTCCTGACTTTTTCAAACATTGCACAAGTTTGGTCAGGGAGCCAAGCCCAGGCTGGACTTGGTCTCTGGCTGTTGGAAGAGAGACCTCTGGTGGTCAAAGAGGACACCTTGCTCCTGCTGCCAAAAGGGTCCTGGGTGCTCGTCTAGTCCACGGCCTTCCTTTTACTGATGATGGAGAAACAGGCTCAGGAGGGAAGGCCCTTGCCAAGGGCGCCTTGTTGTGCCCCTAGTTCTAGTAAAGTCTGCAGGCTCTGGGATTGGTCTGCCTGGGCTCAAGTCCTGACTGTGTCTCAGGGCAGGCCAACAGCCAAGGAGTCACAATGCCAGGGTCTGGCCTTGCTCCACACACCCTCATCTGGCCTGAATCCTCTGCCTTTCTGTCTTCGATGTACCCATGGACCACTGCAGTGTGCCCCTGCCCACCACGCAGATGAGTCAAGGACCCAACTCCAAACATGGCCCTGACCCTGCGATTGGCAGCCTCTGCCTCTAATAGAAACCAACACAAGAAGGAGAGGACGGCCTCCCAAGAGGACTTTACAATTTTTATTTTCAGTCAGGAGCACATATGCTGGGTTTTCACATAAACTTGTGTCATGGGGGTTTGTGTAAATGAAGGGGGTGGAGTGAGGAAGAGGCCTGAAGGCAGTGTGCCAAGCCTGCACAACATGGCTTTGCTGGGGAGACCTGGAGCCACCTGCTCAGAGCTGCGGCTTCCTCAGTTGTAAAACAGATCAGAGGCCAGGTGCAGTGGCTCACACCTGTAATCCCAGCGCTTGAGGAGGCCAAGGCAGGAGGATCACGAGGAGAGATAGAGACCATCCTGGCCAACATGGTGAAACCCCGTCCCTACTAAAATAAAAATTAGCTGGGTGTGGTCTCAGGTACTTGGGAGGCTGAGGCAGGGGAAATGCTTCAACCTGGGAGGTGGAGGTTGCAGTGAGCTGAGATTGTGCCACTACACTCCAGCCTAGCGACCAAGCAAGACTCCATCTAAAAAAAAAAAAAAAAAAATCAGAGGAAGTGACTGGCTCTGAGGTCCCTTTCAGCTGTGACACCTCAGACCCTACAGGATGGTGGTGTTCTGCCCAAGGCCTTGGGCGAGGGGTTGACCTCCAGTGGGTCCAGGTGGAACAGGGCTTTCTCAGCCCTCCCCTCAGGTGGCATGGGGCCTGGGCCAGCATGGGCAGGGAGAGGCAGGGAATTTTTCTCACATGTTCACTACACACACAGGCTGAGCTGAGGCTAGGGTTGCTCACAGCACATGTGTCTAGCACCTACCACATCCCTGTGCTGTGCAGGGCTCTGGGAATACAGAGCTCACAGTCCAGTGGGGAGACAGATTAGACAGGGTGAAGAGGCTCTGAAGGTGAACCCAGAGAGCATGGGAGACAGGTTAGGGAACCCCACCCCTGTAATCTTGGAAAGGCTTCCTGGAGGAGGCAGCATCTGAGACCACAGGTCTAGCAAGGGTGGATGAGAAGCATGGGATCGATGTCAGCTTCGGGAGTGCCACCAAAGCCTGCCCTCCCTGCCTTGCCACTGGAGTGAGACACCTCAGTGGAGGAACCTGGGTGGGGAGTGGTCAGGCTGGGGTCACGAAGCCCCAAGAGCTAGCACACACCCTAACCAGTGCCTCTTGTATTTCGGTAGGTGCAGCTGGTCCAGGACCCGGCAACCGGAGGGACCTTCGTGGTGAAGGTAGGTGCCACCCAGCCTCTGCCACTCTGCATTCCCCTTGGGTCATTCTCAGGGCTCTTGGAGACTCCTATCCAGAACCTGCATCTGAAGCCTGTGCTCCCTCCCCACAAAAGCTGCTTGTTCTGCCCAAGCATCCCCCACTTTCCAGATGGACATCCACTCTCATGCACACACACACACGTGTATGCATACTGCCCCCTCTTTGGCCAGAGGGTGGAGGACCCAGATTCTACAGGGGCAATGGGGGTAAGGGAGGTCAGGAACTGGGGGAGACAAGTTGTTCCACTCCTCATTCGGGCGCCCCTAAACCAGGGCTAGGAAGTCCCCTAACAGCAGCAGTCTCTGGCCTGCCCTGAGCTGATCTGTCTTCCCTGCCCCTCCCAGAGCCTACCCAGGTGCCACATGGTGAGCCGGGAACGACTGACTATCATCCCACATGGAGTCCCCTACATGACAAAGCTGCTCAGGTACTTCGTGAGCGAGGACTCCATCTTCCTGCACCTGGAACATGTGCAAGGTGAGCAGGCTGGGGGCCCCTGTCCTCTCCTCGGGCCTTTGAGGTATGTCATCAACCCTTAAAATGCTGAGCCCTGGTGGAGCATGGGGGCTCAGGCCTGCAATCCCAGCACTTTGGGAGGCCAAGGCAGGCAGGTCACCTGAGGTCAGGAGTTCAAGACTAGCCTGGCCAACATGGTGAAACCCCGTCTCTACTAAAAATACAAAAACTATTTGGGTGTGGTTGCACACGCCTGTAATCCCAGCTACTTGGGAGGCTGAGGCAGAATTGCTTGAACCCTGAAAGTGAAGGCTGCAGTGAGCCGATACCACGCCACTGCACTCCATCCTGGGTGACAGAGCAAGACAGCCTCAAAAACAACAACAACAACAAAACTGAGCCCTGGGGAGGGGCGCACAGACCAGGGAACCTGGCCTTTCTGGAGGCCAGTCAGGCTGTTGTAGGCCTGTGGTAGTGCCATGGGGGCAGGGGACATCCTGGGGAGGATGTCCACATCATAGGCAGGCGTGAGAATTGCAGCTGTCTCCTCTGTTGCCATTTCCTCCAGCGTTGGCTCTTTTCATGTTTTTGGGCTGTGCTGATCCCTTGGGAGTGGCCAGACAGGGTGGTGGTGACTGAAGCTCCAGGAACAGGAACTGGGCCATGTGGCAGATACTGCCAATTATATTGCTGACCTTTAAACAGGTACACATCCTGGGGTCAGGACACATAGTCATAAGTCTGCCTGGTCTTCTTTGAATCAGTCTCCCTAAAAACAGTGTTCATGCTGGTGAGCCCACCACCCAAACCACGGACATGGACAGTGCTATCCATCTATCTGTGGTGTGTCAGTCTGAGGCTGGGCCTGCTTTAGGGGTGTCAAAAGGGCAGAGGGCATTCTAAGCTGAGGGGTGAGAGGGAGCACTCGCGAGGGGCTGAACTAGGCCAGGACACCCAGAGGCAGATGATCTGTGCCCAAGACAGGAGAGGTAGGAATGGGACCAGGGCCTGGCATCCACACTCTTTCTCCCTGTCCCCACGCTCACCGCTCCCTCTGCATGGCCCAGGAGGCACTCTCTGGTCTCACCTGCTCTCCCAGGCGCACCCCCGACATTCTGGGCTCAGGTCTGGCTCTACCCAGGAGAAGATGAAGGCTCAGCTCAACCCCCACCTCAACCTCCTGAGCCCAGCGAGGCTCCCCTCAGGCTATGCCCCTGGGCAGGACAGAATCGCCCTGGAGCCTCCTAGGACTTCTCTGAGCCTTCCTCCAGCTGGGGAGGCCCAGAGGGAGACTGAAGGTGAACCCACAGACAGGACCAGCACCTCTGGTTCCCTGGACCTTCCAAAGGCCCCAAGTGACCACCTGTACCTTCAAGCAAGGCGGGCTGGCCAGAACTCAGACACTAGGACCCCTCAGGGACTCACTTGGGTTCCTGAGGGGGCCGGCCCAGTGCTGGGGGGCTATGGCCGAGGCAAGGATCAGAGTTGCCTGTCAGCAGATGGGGCTGGCCCGGGCTGTGGCAGTGCCACCTGGAGCGTGAGGGAGGAACAGGTGAAGCAGTGGGCTGCGGAGACGCTGGTAGCACTGGAGGCGCTGCATGAGCAGGGGGTGCTGTGCCGGGACCTCCACCCTCAGAACCTGCTCCTGGACCAGGCAGGTAGGTGCCCTCCCCACCCCTCTGGGGGGCCACCCCCCAAGCCTCCAGGCAGAGGATGAGAGATCCGCAAAGTCGAGGGGACCTCCAAGATTGTCTGTTCCTCCCCAGCCCCACCCAGCCTTTCAGTGGGCCTATGCCCGAGTCTGTGGGCAAGGCTCCTGGGAGTACCCTGTGTTCTGTGGGCCTCAGGGTGCTGTGCCCCTGTGGAGGTTCTGCCCAGCATGGCCATCGGCTCCCACCGCATGACTGTTGGGGGGAAGCCCTGGAACCCTTCTCCATGTCAGCTGTCCTCAATCTTTGTCCCTCGTTTTTCCTCCTACACATACTGGAGAAGGTCACATCCGGCTCACATATTTTGGCCAGTGGTCAGAGGTGGAGCCCCAGTGCTGCGGGGAGGCCCTGGACAATCTCTACAGTGCCCCAGGCAAGAAGGGGGAGGCCGGGTGGCCCCTAGCACCTGGGTACCTTTGTGGGGATTGTGCCCAGAGTCTGAGAATGACAGAGGGGATGGGTGGGGTCAGGGCAGGATGAGGAGAATGGAAGAGGCCCTCTTGAGTGAGGCTGGACACTTGTGTTCTTGTTCCCACAGAGGTGGGTGGGATTTCTGAACTGACAGAAGCCTGTGACTGGTGGAGCTTTGGGTCTCTACTGTATGAGCTGCTGACAGGAATGGTGAGTGGCTGGGCTGGGTGTAGTGCCCTGGGGGCTGCCACTGAGTGTGGGATGGGCAGAGGCTGACTGGCTGTCCTGCCAGCACAGCTGCCCCAGAAGCCAGGGACACACTTAGCTGGCTAGAGCTAAGGAGACTGTCAACTTCTGTGAAGGAGAGTTGAGTGGGATGATCAGGGACGGTTTCTGCCAGAGTGTGCCTGGGCCCAAGTTTAGAGGGAGCACAGAATGTGTCATGACCCTTCCTCCCAGGGAGGCTGTTGATCATCCTGAGCCTACTGTTCACTCCTCCCACCCATGCCCTCAGGGGCTGTCACCTCCAGACCTTAGCTGGAGGCTGGGAAAGAGGGGTTCTTTCACCCAGGCAAGCAGCTTCCCTGTCCAGCCTGGGTCAACCATAAGCTCAAAAGATCCCCCTGCAAAGACCAGGAGAACCTGTGCACAGGATGAGGGCTCTGCCTTGTCCTCCCCACTCATGAGCTCAGCACTGCAACTGAGGCCAGTTATGTAGGCAGCAAGGGAGAGGCCAAACTGCATTTTAGCAGGAAACAGCCAGAATGGATGTAGTGTGAACTGAAGTCCAGACCTGACCAGTCCATCCTGGCTCCCTCCTGCTTTCATCCCATAGCACAGGGCCCCAAAAGCCCTTGCTGCAAGTACCCCGAGTGGCTCTCCTCCCACCTCTCCAGCCCAGAGCTCCTGGCCTTCCTCCTGGGGGTTCCTGGAAGCTCATACTTCCCTCCAGACAGACCCTTTGCTCCCTGAAGCTGTGGCTTTCTGGGGAGTGGAGAGGTCCTATTTTCTTTTCTTGCCACATCCCTGCCTTGGCCCTGATGGTAGCATGTCACAGCCTGCTGCCAAATGAATAGTCCATGTGGATTTTAAAAATAAGACTAGTTCCATCACTGTTCCCAAGAGTGCCTGCCCTGACTGCAACCCAAGATTGATTGATGCTTCTAGCAAGCTTAGAGCCCCGAGAGACTTAGGTCCAAACCCTGAACTCAGCACAAGTCCCTTTCCCTTTTGGGCCATTTCTTGCCTTTAGTGGATAATGTAAAGGCACTGCTTAGGCATCTAGCACTGTGTCTGGCCGTAGCAACTATCATCATTGTCATCACCCTCTTGGGATGTGACATGGGGAAAAAATCCTGGCTGCCACTGGAGCATAGACAGGCCTGAGGTTGCCTCCTCAGAGGCCCTTCCCTGTGTCCTCTCAGGCACTGTCCCAGAGCCACCCTTCAGGAATCCAGGCCCACACCCAGCTCCAACTGCCTGAGTGGCTGAGTCGCCCAGCGGCCTCTCTGCTGACAGAGGTGAGGTGTAGCCCAGCCAGAGGAAGCAGCAGCCTGGCCTGAGGAAGGTGCTGGGAGGGGCGCAGAACTGTGTGTGTGAACCACGTGTGCTTCATACTCAGTGTCTGATGTGGGTGCAGAGGGCAATAGAGTCAACACATTTCTGTATGTTGGTGGCCAACCACCACCACTGTCCCCAGGGTAAAAAGAGGGTTCTGTGGGCTAGGGTGCTAGGGAGCAAGCCCCCTAAGGAGCCATAGTGGTCAAAGTCCCTGGAGGTCAGCCCATGCCTCTGCAGCGGGAGTGGGGAAAGCCAGCTGACTGGGCCTCTCTCTGCAGCTGCTGCAGTTCGAGCCTACCCGGCGCCTGGGCGTGGGAGAAGGTGGTGTCAGCAAACTCAAGTCCCATCCCTTTTTCAGTACCATCCAGTGGAGCAAACTGGTGGGGTAAGAGAGCAGAGTGGGCAATGCAAGCAGCTGGATCTCCTCTCTTCCTTGCCCGACATCCAGGGCTGGCCCTTTATCAACAGGCTTCAGGCGAGGAATGGAGGGCACTGCCTGTCCTGCTGGGCTCCTGCCACGGCCTCAGAATTATGGCCATATGACCATCTTCCAGTAAGGGCCAGCTCCTGGAAAAGTAGGGGGTGTGGGCAGTCAAGGCTCACCCTGCTAAGCAGCTTGAACCTTCCACCCGCCAGTCAACAGACCTGTTGAGCATGCAGACTCACCATGTTACAGGGTGCCTTCTGTGGCACTGGCGCTGAGCTGACCACCTGCTGAGCCTACTGTGAGGTTGTGTGACTCACTCACTGCCATGTTGTGCCCTACTTGGAACATCTCTGGAGACTCATCTCAGGACACTGATCCACTGGCTCAGTGGACCCAAACCAGGCTGTGCTGGCTGCTCATCTTAGTCACACGAGTGGGGCTCTTCCACTAGCAGCTGTTCCTGCAGCTGGGGAGGCCCAGAAGCAGGGATGCCATCTGTAGTGCAGGGAAGGATGAGGTGGGGGACAGGATTCCCCCATTCCTGAACATGCCCCCTATCTTGTGATTTCAGACTTGGGAGAACAAAAGGCGGGGGGGAAGAAAATAAGAGGAATGGGGGAAAGAAGGAATGCACGGCTCTAGCTCCTTAGAGCAAGTCTGACATCAGAATCAAGAGCTCTCTTCCCCAGGGGCCCACCTGTGTGTGGGGAGGGGGCAGCCTGCCCCAGGGGTGCAAGAGGACAGCAACAAAAGCAGCTGAAGGTGTGCCCATCAGGACTCCCTCTCAGGCCTTGGTTCTGTTACCATGTCACTGCCTACTATGACTTCTTCACACCCTTTGAGATAAGAAACCCCAAAACGCATAGAATGACTATCCATGGCTCTTAGCCAGAAGTCTTGCTTCTGGTCTCTGAAAAACTGGGGTGAGTGGTTACCCTAAGACAACTGCCCCTAGTTTGGGGTTTCATTTCAGGGTTCACCCTGTCACTGGGGTATCAGACCTTAGAAACTAGACTTTCGCCCCCAACTCCTCCCTGCCAGCATCCTAGTCACCACCAGGTGGCGCTTCGGACACAGTTCTCCCATCTGGCTCTGAGGCTCAACTCTTGTCAGGCCAGACTCCTGTCACTCGTGGGAAGGCCTGACTTCCTCGGGCTCTGCAGGAGACTGCGACAGAGAGGACATGCAAAAGTGCAGCCTGTATATGACTCTCTGTGCTCTACATCCTGGCTCTCCCTGGGGCACCCAGCCCCAATGAAGCCTGCATTGGCCTATGTGTTCTCGTTTCTTCAATGCAGTGAGCGTGGCTCCTGGGGCAGATTGGAAGGCTCTCGCCATAGAATCTCCAAAGTGAAATCAAGAGTGAGCTTGGAGGCTGCCAGGAAGTAGGAATGAAAGGCTGGTGGTGAGCAGCTTGCCACCTGTGCCCTGGGCCTTCAGGGGAAGTGGTGGGGCAGGGGGAGGACTGGGCTCTGTGGGGAAGCAGAAAAAGATGAGAAGCCTTGGAAGAGGCTCAAGGTTCCTGGGGGGAATACCAGTTTCATCCTCAGTGACCCCTTGCAACAGAAAACTGAAGCTCAAAGAGGTTAAGAACACAACCTAGCCAGAGTTACAAGTTAGTGTTCCTTCTGCTACTCTCTGTAAGGCTGGACCACTTCCAACCATTGCTTCATAAAACACAAGTCACTTCTGGAACTTCTGTGCCTCATCCATCCAACACTACACATCTGGCACTTTGTTGGGCCCTGAGTTTAGAATACTGTGGGTCCCAGCTCTTACAGTCGACCTCCTTTCAATATAATGGGGTGAGTAATGCCTACTTTGCAGGTTTACCAGAGAAATGAAAGCTGCTAACACCAAGTCCTATTCTTCCTTTCATTCAACCTAATTCTTTTTTCTATCTACTAGAAATCTAGTTCTGCCCTCTGGGACCCACTTTCTTCACGTGACAGACCTTCACAGAGGGATGGCCTCACAGCAAGAATGCTCAGCAGACAGGGACTCTGTGGAAGGACAAGGCTGTGTTTGTTTAAGCCTGGAAGCCATCACACCTGCAACCTGCAGTCTAGGTTAGCTACCAACCCTACACACTCACCCTCACTGACTACTGCTTCTAGGCAGCCATCAACCCTCACTTGTTCATCGGTATTGACCTTGAGCATCTTGGTACATGAGGTAATCAAATCCAAATGAAATGAGGTACCCCCATCCCTCCCCAATCCATCACTGAAATAATGCAAGCCCCCACAAAAAATGTAAGTCTATGGTACTTTGAAAGGGCTTCACAAAGATGGTGACCTCAAATTCTCTTCTAGAGTGTGGCTTGACAGGCTCAAGGAAGCTGGGGCACTAAGAGGCTATGCTGCTTCTGGAAACTAAACAAATTCTAAACCCCCCCAACTACCTGCATGAACCCCTCCTTCTCAGTCACAGGCATTCCAAAGTTAACCTGAAAAGCTAGTTCAGGCCATGGTGGGAAGAAGGAGCCAGCCATGCCTCATTATACCGCCCTCCTTTTGGAATTACTGTTAAAACACACTCCTTATGTCTGATGAGAAACATTTACAATCTATTTTCTCTGACGCCTGCTGGACGGAGGCTTCATCTGCATGATAAAAACCTTGGTCTTCACAACCCCTTATTGTAACCCAGACACTCCTTTCTACGAATTCCAGATCTTTAATAACCTTTCAACCAATTGATCAGAAAATCTTTGATTCTGCCTATGACAACACCCCTGGGCCTTGAGTTGTCTTGCCTCTCCAGACCAAAGCACTATACATCTTACATGTATTGACTGGGGTCTTATGTCTCCCTAAAACGCATAAAACTAAGTTGTAGCCAAACAAAACACCTGGGCACATGTTCTCAGGATCTCCTAAAAGTTGTGTCACAGGCCACTGGTCACTTACATTTGGCTCAGAATCTCTTCAAATATTTTACAGAGATTGACTCTTTTTGTCAACACTTTCCTCGCTGGCAGCCAGGGTTCTACCTTCTGTCAAATTAGGATAGTGTTAACTTCCACATGTGGGATTTCACAAGATAAGCAACAGGACCTTAAGTGGCTTTCAATACTAATGCAAGTACCAACAGTGCTGCGGACCTAGGTAGCCAAAAGGAGCACAGATGCAGGAACCCTGTTTGAGAACATCTGCCCTTTAATTTGCATTTAAAATGTTTCTTTAAATACTTCAGTTCTGAATAGTGAAGACAGAGTAGTAGATACTGCAGGCACTCAGTATTGGCTCCCACCCCTTCCCCCCTCCCCCACCCCCAGGTCTCACTTCTTGGCTCAAGATATAAAAGGGCACTTTCTAATGGCCCCAGTGTCAAATGTCAGCAGCCTCAGGCCTGGATGCAGTTAGATACAAAGCCATGAATCCCAGTAGCTCTCACAAGATACTTGCATTTAACCATATTCCAAGGAAATCCAATGATTGTGCCCAGATCCAAGCGTAGCACACCTTAGAAATGACCTCAACCATTTCGTCACAATGTACTAACACCCTCAGGGTGGCTTCCTACCATAGTCCATTGTCCTCCAGATCTGTGTCCTGCAGAGGAAGAGACAAGGCCCCGCTATAACGCAGGAAGGAACACGAACTGCCTCCTCAGCCCACGTGATTATACCAACTTAATTGAAAAGCTCATCAATTTGAGGCAGTCTAAAGGAGACCTCCCTTCCCTAGTTTCTACCAGGCTCTGGCCCTTCCTCAGGACCATGCTCGGTCCCACTGCCATGAAGTGGTAGAATCTGCTCTAAATAAGAACAAGGTGCTGAAATGAGGCCCAGCAACCAGGAAAGGGTTTAGAAAGGGTTGCCACAACCCCAGCTGTGAGAGACTGTGCCAAGACATATCTCCTTGGTGTGAGTCTATGACGGAGAGCGTGAGGGCAGGTCTGGGCTCTCCTTCCATGAGGATTACATGTGACCTCAGGGGACCTCTGCCCTCTTCTCCCACTCATCCACCGAGATCCCCTGGCCTGTACTTCCTGGAAGAGGTAGAAGAGGCATCTTGAAGTCAAAGACAACAGAGAATGAAGGTGCCATTTAAGAAACAAAGCAGCACCTCTTTGCCTGTGTTCAATCCCTCCACACAGGTAGAATCAAGTAAGAATGTGCACAGCCAGGACAGAGGCTGCTCTGAGCTTGAGAGGCACAGCATCCTCCTGGTTGTCTCTGCAGAACAGACTTTCAGAAGATAGGAACTTAATCATGTGGTCCCCGGGGGTTTCTCTATAGTATACTGGCACTAAGGAGAAGGAAAATCATCTTTGCAGAGGGCTGATGGAAGAAAGGCAGGAATATTAATGAGCATCCATAAGGCTCTCTCTCTCAAGCCTAAGAAATTAAGATATTCAAGGGTATGAGACGGGTGCAGAGAGGGAGAGAGCCTGGCAGGAACACCAAGAAAAGACCTGTGACTGCTGGTTACATAGTGCTCTGCTTCCTTGCTTGAGGCCAATAGCATGTGCCTGCCTGTCACCAGGCTAACCTGGGAACCATGAGGGGGCAGGGGTAAGACTGGTTTTCAGTTCCTGCATGATTTGTAGGGTGTGTGGCTTCCTCCTAAAGATCCAGGAGGAGGACTCTGGGATCCTCTACCGCCGCCTTGATTTTGCGGAGGAAAGTCACAGCCTCTCTGCCGTCAATCAGCCGGTGATCATAGGTCAGTGCCACGTACATCATGGGCCGCACCTCCACCTACGGAGAGGAAAGGTAAATAGGTTTGTCTCCAGCAAGCCACAGACAGCCTTGCTAAAGGAGATTCAGCATGGCCCATAAGAAAGTTCCCAATTCCAGAGCCTTTCCTACTGATGTTGCCTCTGCATATTTACAGTATTTTCAAAGACCAAGCCTTACCCTCAGTGCAAAGCCTCCCCACTCAGAAACAAAGTTTACCAAGCAAACTGTCTTCTCACAACTGCCTTATATATTTTGGTTTCACATAGGAGTTAGTGACCCAAAAGGATTCTAAACACAAGAATTCCCAGGAAGGTTTTTTGATACCAACATAACTTCCAAGGGCCAGCTCAAGCCCCTTTTAATACTTCATTCTCTGAACTCTTGGGAAACTTCCAAGCTTTATCATACAACTTGGCAGCTTGTAGAATGACATGCCTAATTGTCATCTGTTTCCCAGGGACAAGGAACCATCTCCATCTATATCCCCCAATCCACAGAAGCAAAAAAGGCCTTCTCAGCTCAGTGGTTCTCCCACCTAAATGTGCATCAGAATCATCTGCAGTTCTTTAAGTCTGGGATGGGGTGTAAGAATATGCATCTCTAACAAGGTCCCAGATGATGCAGATCCAGATCACAATTGGATAATCAGTGCCTCCGCTATTAATTAGAAACTAAGAAATGGAACTTAGGCCTGAAAATATAGTGAACGTTTTATAATTAGCACTTAGTTAGATTTCCCTGTCAGCAAGACCTAGCCACTAGGACCTCAGGACCTTAGAAGTGATGGTTCCTACCTTGCCTCCTATAGCCACTGGCCTTTCAAAGATGGCATGCATGCCCAGGATGGCAGACTGAGGGGGGTTGATTATAGGCGTTCCAAAGAGGGAGCCAAAAACTCCTCCATTGCTAATGGTGAAGGTACCACCATCCATATCTTCAATGGCAAGTTCATTCTTTCGGGCCTAAAAACAGATTTCATAATTGTCATATTAAGCCAACCCAGCTTCCTTCACCCAAAAGCAGTCCCTAATCCCAGCACTAATCAGGCAGGAGGACTGCTTGAAGCCAGGAGTTCAAGGCCAAGCTGGGCAACACAGCAAGACCCCATCTCTACAAAAAACTTAAGAATTAGCCAGGCATGGTGGTGCACACCTGTAGTTCCAGATACTCAGGAGGCTGAGGCAGAAGAATCGCTTGAGCCCAGAAGTACAAGGCTGCAGTAAGCTATGACTGCACCACTCCATTCCAGCCTGGGCAACACAGCAAGACTCTGTCTCTAAAAACAAAAAAGCAAAGGAAGTCCAGAAAGCTTATATCTTAGATCAGTGGCACAAGTGCTGGCTTCCATGTGACAGTTGTTCGGCTGAGGTGACCATGACCAGTGATCCACCAAAGAAAAGGCAGAATTTCATTCAGCTGAAGACTTCAAAGAAGAGCTTTTCTTTTCCAGCAGATCTCATCTGATGAGATTTCAGTTACCAGAGCCTGGTAAACTCCACCAGATAAATAAAATACTTAGCTCGCATGGGCCACTGTCTTTTCTAGCGGCTATGCACTTTACATTCCATGAGCGCTGCTTGCTGGTGAGCCCGGCTTTCAGAAGGCACTCTTCCCTCACCTGCCCAGCAGCTCGTATACATGCATCTTTCTACTTTACCTTCTCTCCCAGTTCAGTGATGGTTCGTTCAATATCTGCATAATTCATAGCTTCCACATTCCTGATGACTGGAACCACCAGACCCTGATGGGGGTGAAGAGCTGTTTTCAGTTGCAAATTAATAGTACCTTTTATAGTTACAATTCCTTTGATTCAACCAGTGGCATCCCCTCCCTAGAATACCTTCATTACTCAATGTGATTAACAGAAAGTCTTAAAAGAATGTAGTATGGTTTAAAAGAAAAAAAGGTTACTTTTACTAACTCCTTCTAAAAATACAGAATTAAAGAAATGATCTCTCTTGTGTGATCTCCTTCTTCACACAGATAAGGTGAGGGTCTAAGACCAGTGTTCCCCACCTCTTGCCCCTACATACCCGTGGGGTGGCCACTGCAACACTGATGTCAATATAATCCCTGTACACCACCTCTTTGGTTGTATCGTCAATCACTGAGAGAGAAAACACATGTTACACACAACTTCCTGGGCTAAAGCTAATGAGGTAATACTTGCATTAATAAAGTAAAAATCTGCAGAGCTTGACACAGTGTGGGCTGACCCACCACCATGAACACCACTGCTTTATGCATAGCAGCTGGCATTCCACTTACTCCCATCCCAACCAAGTATAGTATCTCCCAAGTCCCCTGACTGAACCTGGGCATAGGAGCATCCATTTCTTTAGCAGCCCTAAGAAGGGCTGAACAACCTGTCTTACACAGAATAGGTATGCACTTAATTCTTAAGTAGCTCTACTCAAGCCCTCCCTTAGCAGAGAATGGCTAGGGTTAACAAATGTTCCGAAAAAGGGCAAATTAGCGAAGGAAAAAGGGAATAGAGATGCTACCCAGTCTCTGCTTCCAACTCTCAACAAGAAGCAGAAAGGAGATCCAAGAGTAAGCAGAGTGATCTGGCTTTGAATATGCTACCCTCAAGAGATGGCAAACCAGCACCTGAAAATGTACACCCAGCACTAATGGGAAAATAAAGACTTGAGAATCATTTCCACTTAAAGTCCATGTTGTATTGTTAGCTAAGACATCCAGAGGAAGCGCGTAAAGTGAAAAAGAGGCCAGGAGAATTTTGAGGGCTGCCTACATGTGTGGGCAAGCAGAAGGGGGACCACTGAAAAAGATGGAGACAGCCAGTCAGAAAGGCATGAGAAGAATGGGAAAAACAGAAAGAGGTACACGTTTGGGCAAAACAAAGATGGCTTTCTACTTCCCTAGAGCACACCACTCAATGAGAGGGACTAGGGCTTCTACTTCTAGACCTTTAGGGCCCTTGACACTGCTGAGGATGGCAAAAGTATCACTGCCCCCCTTTCCAATCTCCCAAAGAACAGAGAAGTGTGTCAACAGAAAAAGAAAATACTTGTTAGGTCAACACTACAATGATGTAGGTGAGTAAAAAGGAAAGAAAATGAGTACCAAGTCCATGAAAGAGAGGCCAAGCCCAAGCTCCCAGTGAGGCCCATCGACCTGAGATCGAAGGTCAGCCAGGAGCCTACACCAAGTGTGGAAGTCAGGCCGCAAGATAACAGGGCCTGTGGAGCTGGGGGTGGGGAAGAAGCCAGAATATGAGCTTCCACCTTGACAGGAGACAGCCTGGAGAGCTGAGCTATCCCAGAACTGCCTGCTGTCTGAGCAGCTGCTGAGCTGTGCACTGGGAAGAGAAACTGTTCTGCCCAGCTGGTGGGGAGAAAATAAGCACGATGCTGCTTCAGGAAGGTCAACCAAGAAATCCCTGGGGAAGATACTCATATTTCTATAGGTAGCAAATAAAAAGCCTTGGTCTGTTGATCCTCTGCATGTGGGAGCAGGTCTGTGCTCATACACCTACCTCCCAGAACCTCTCCAATTCTGGCCACAAGCAACTCACCTGCATTTACAACAGGCTGTTCCTGCAAGGCAAAGGCTGAGGCCTTCACAAATGCCGACATGAAGCCTAGCTTGAGGTTATGTTTCTTCAAAAAAGTCTCTTTGTGCCGAGCTCTCATCTCCTGGATGTTACTGTAAAAACATATTACAAAACAAACTGACCACAAAGCCTTGATTTTGACTTTCACACAGGTTTCTCACTCCATGTACACAATTAGGTGAGAACTTTTCCCTTACTCTGGACCATTACCTTAGTTCAAGTTTTGAAATAGTCTGCCTGAGGTTAACACAGTAACTCTGTTCTTTTACAAAGGAATATAAAGGAATCAGGTCCAATCTGTCTTTAAGGTGGGTTGAACTCTTTACAGGCCTCATTCATGGTCTAGAAGTCACAGATTTCAGTGACACGTCATACGAACAAGAGATCACACAGCATACCAACATCCCTGCCCTGAATAACTGTAAGCTACCCATCCTGACAAAAATTATGTTTTAAAGTATAAACCTACAAAATAAGCAATATTTTTATTTCTTGTTGGAATACCAAAAAAAAAAACCCCACCAAATCTGAGTATAACTCCTGTGTGATATTCTTCCTATCTCTTGATTAGTGGAGATTAAAAACCTCACCAGTACATGAGGCTCCATGTGGGAAAAAGCAGTCATGACTATGCATGGAAGGGTATAACCCAGTGTTCTTTCAAGTTCATGGAAAGTCAAGATTCATTCATTCTTCATCTTTCCAGAGTTAGCAGTTCCATCCACTTCTTTCTTTCTTTCTTTTTTTTTTTTTTGAGACAGAATCTCACTCTGTCACCTGGGCTGGAGTGCAGTGGTGTGATCTTGGCTCACTGCAACCTCCACCTCTCAGGCTCAAGCAATTCTCCTGCCTCAGCCTCCCAAGTAGCTGGAATTACAGGCAAGCGCCACCACGCCCCGCTAATTTTCTGTATTCTTAGTAGAGATGGGGTTTCTCCATGTTGGTAAAGCTGGTCTCGAACTCCCAACCTCAGGTGATCTGCCCGCCTCAGCCCCCCAAAGTGCTGGGATTACAGGTGGAGCCACCATGCCCAGCCTCCATCCACTCATTCTTTCAAACAGGTACTAACACCTACTATATGTGAGGGTCAGGGCCAGGCACCAAGATACAAAGCTAATTAAGACACAGCTCTTGCCCTTAAGATTAGATTAATGGCTGTGATTTCCTTGGTAGTTAGAAAAGTGGCTCCCTGTGGTACAGGCCTGTACCCTTCAGATTAAGCAGCAAGTCTTCTGAAAATCCTTTACAAGATGAACAGCCTTTATTCTTTTGGGACTGTTTTTTTTTTTTTTTTTTTTTTAAAAAACACATTTCAAAGTTAGTGGGAAATGGTTTTCCCATTACTTTGCTGCAGAAACCTCAGTATTTATTGGAATGCAGTAATGCAGTTCTATGATGAAAATTGAATTTAACTTTATCTCAGGGTCAAATGCTCAGTTCTCCCTTTCTCCCTCTAATGGCCTAATTCGACATTAGCATGAAAGGTAAGAATGGTACAATTTTAACAGCCCCTTCAGATCTTTTGTTTTTTTGAAAAAGGAAGTTTTTCAAGGGGGATTGATTGGGTTTAAAATGTTTGGTTTCCTGATTCTAACCTTATTTAGTGCTAGGATTACCACCCTAAAGACATTACTGGTTCCCAAGACACAAGAGCTGCAGAAGAGGGAAAGAGATGTGATAAACATCTCTGCTCTCAAACCTGCCCAAATGTTATTGTCTGGTCATTAAGTAGTTTCTATTTCAGAGCTCTGCCCATGGAGGCAAAGGCTGAGACAATAGGGGAAGGGAGAAGGTCTGCAAAGGTCCCTTATGGGTTAGCTGATAAGCAGAAGACCCAAAGGGCACTCTATCCAAACCAGATTAGGCTGCAGCAAGACCGCAGGCCATTGTTAAGTGACACCTTGATTAGCTGCTGAAAGGAGATCCAGCTATTATGCTTACTTTCCAATCAAAGCTGTTGGGCCAACTGCATCTTTCAAGGCCAAAATATTTACATGTTTTGTCTTAAGAAATTGGGTAGAATTTCAAAGTCCAATTCAATTTGGTACAATCTGGCCCTAATGCACTGAAACATAAGCTGCAGCCTTTGTGACTCATTAGTCAAGGTCCTTCCCTATATCCTATGAACAAGAGAGAAATCTTTGGCTTGAATGTCATCCAGTCTATTCAAAAGTTTCCCAACAGAATGGATGACATCTAGTAAAACAGGTCACAGAACCCTACTCTGAACAATGCCACAGCACACTATCAAGAAAACACTCCCTTCTCCCTATTTTTCAAATCCCTTCCAAAGAAAAACAAATTTCTCTAAGGAAAAGTAGATTCACAGACTAAACCCTCAGGACAAAAAGAAACAAAGAGATGACCTGAGACTTGATTTGCTTCCTGAATTAAGTATAAATTCCTACCCTGCCATTCCAAACATTCTGAAATAAGGATCCAACCTTCTTTACCATTCTTTGCTACATACATAATCCTCACAGAAATGATTTTTGACAATTTCTCAAATGTGTCTTCTACTTTTCCATCTCAGGGTCTATACTGTTAACATCACCTGGGATGACCTTTCTCCACAACGCTGACAAAATGCTAGCCATTCTTGAAGACCTGTTAAAAATTATTTTCTGGCCAGGCATGGCAGCTCATGCCTGTAATCTCAGTGGGAGACCAAGGCAGGAGGGTGACTTGACGCTAGAAGTTCGGGAGACCAGCCTAAGCAACATAGCGAGAACCTGTCTCTACAAAAACTAAAAAAAAATGGCCAAGCCTGGTGGCACACACCTGTGTTCCTAGTGGTCCCAGCCATTTGGGAGGCTGAGGCAGGAGGATTGCCTGAGCCTCCCAAGTAGATGAGACTATAGGTCCACACCACCATACCTGGCTGATTTTTTTTTCTTGAGACAGAGTCTCACTCTGTTGCCCAGGCAGGAGTGCAGTGGCTCCAGCTCAGCCACTACAATCTCCTCCTCCTGGGTTCATGCAATTCTCATGCCTCAGCCTTCTGAGTAGCTGGGATTATAGGCATGTGCCACCTGGGTAATTTTGTATTTTTAGTAGAGGCAGAGTTTCACCATGTTGGCCAGGCTGGTCTTGAAATCCTGGCCTTATGTGATCCGCCCGCCTCGACTTCTGAAAGTGTTGGGATTACAGGTGCGAGCCACCGCACTCAGCCCTTACATGGCTAATTTTTAAAATTTATGTAGAGACAGGGTCTCGTAATGTTGCCCAGGCTGGTTTCCAACTCCTAAGCTGAAGCAATTCTCCTGCCTTGCCCTCCCAAAGCTCTGGGATTATAGGCAAGAGCCATGGCACCCAGCCTATATCTCCACTGAATTCCACAGTATAGTACTCTGTACAGTACATACTCAAAACATGTTTGTCAAACTTTTCTTCCTGACAGTGCTGGTACCTGAACACATCAAAATCTTGAAGAAAACAGGTGAGTCAACAATTAGCTCACTACATAAATGAGCACACCTAGTGAATTAGTACCTTTGGTTAACATTCTCAGGTTATTTAAAAACACAACTTGTTTTCCATTTCGCTGTCAAAGCTGGGTAAAGTGAAAGACAAGCCCTGCCTATCTTCACCTTTTTATCTACCCGATTCTGAATGTGTGTGAAAGAAGCAGGATGTGGTGCCCTGGCTCTGGGCATGTTGTCAAGGCCTCTCCATCCGGAGTGGGAGAGCTGCGCATACACCATGTTGGCCTGGTTGTCCATCTCTTGTCTGGCAAGCTGACCCGAGTCACTGTGTGCAACCGTGACTACTCTATCAGAAGTCACAAGACTCAGTTCTAAAAGTCTAAAACACAGGCTTGCTTTAGCAGCACATACACTGAAAGTCTGAAACACTCAGTTGTTGGGTTTTGCTTTGTTTTTTTTGAGACAGGGTCTCAGTCTGCTGCCCAGGCTGGGGTGCAGTGGCATGATCTCAGCTCACTGTACCCTCAACCTCTTGGGCTCAAGCGATCCTCCCATCTCAGCTCGAGTAGCTGGGGCTACAGGTGTGCACCACCACACCTGGCTAATTTTTGTATTTTCTGTAGAGATGAGGTTTTGCAGTGTTACCCAGGATGGTCTTGAACGCCTGGACTCCAGCAATCTGCCCACCTTGGCCTCCCAAAGTGCTAGGATTACAGGTGTGAGTCACTACACCTAGCTAAGGTTAAGGTTAAGGTCACGGAAAAGGCAGGCATAGTATCAGGAAAGCCAATTAGAGATGAAGCCAGTGGGTCACTCTGTGAAAGTCAACAATAAACAAAGCAAAGAAGTACCTCTTCCCTGACAAGTTAGTTTTAGAATCAGCACTAGGTAAGGACTGGGGCAAGTTCAAGTGTTCCCTAAGAAAAAGAGCCTAGGGGATAAAAGGACTAGAGACACTACCTCATGTCAATCTCATTAAAAGTTGTCAGCATTGCACATGTATTCTGGGCCTCCTTCAGACGCTGAGCAATGCGCTGCCGCATCCTGTTCATTTTCTCCTGAAAGTGAAAGTGGAAAAAGTATTGACAATCTGATCTCTCTAGGTCAAGCATTCGCCATGTAGTCAGAAACAGCACAGCTTGCCACGAATGGAGGGCCAAGGATTACAGTATCTAAGTACAACAAGAGCGCCAGGATTCCCTTTCTTGTGGTGGCCCTTTCTTCTCCAAGCAAAAACAAGCCAAAACTACTCACTCAGATGTGCCTGAAGCTTGACCAAGAATGAAGGTTCAGAAACAGTGATTTAAAAACCAAAACCACTTTATGAAAGAATGCATTGTAGTGTAGTCTAGCCAGCGTTAAGAATCATAACAGAAAGGGCAATTTCTATTGATAAAGAGTTGCATGAGAATAGCTATTTATGGAACGGAATCTCATAAGCAACAAACTTTTGAGGCTATCATATTTTTAGGAAGTATTCTCAGGCAGAGGAACCACACTCTTGACCACACTTCCTTGAGGTTTTATATCTGCAACTGACAGCTATTGCTACTGAATATTATCCCTTAGCTATAGCTAAGTATCCTGGAAGTATAGGAATAGAGCTCGCTAAACCACCTCTCTGAAGTGTGTGACATCGTGGGAGGAAGGGGGTGAGTTACTAAGCTACCATCCCCTGCAAATATTTAACTTAACCAAACCTTTCACTGGTAGCATAATTTAGTGGGAAAACCATGGAACAAGTGTTCAGAAGACCTTGAGTTCTGGTCCTATCATTTGAAGGTTATGTGACTATGAAGAAGTTATAGCCTAAACTCCCTTTCTTTGTCAAAGCTGAGGGAATGCGCTGCCAGCCATTCAAATGTAGGCACCACCACACCCATTTTCCACTAATCAACACTGCCCCACTGAGCCTCTTTCCTGGAAGTGGTCCTCAGAGGCTTACCCGATGTTCTGAACGCAGACCACTTTTGGCAGCTCCTGGCTCAGCTAGCGGAGGGGCAGCAGTGGGTTTTACTGCAGACACTGAAAATGAGAAGAGGATAAGGCTGCATCAGACAAGGAAAGAAACATCTACTGAGTTTGTGCCAGTGCCTTCATATGTACTGTCAATCTTCAAGATATTCTGAGGTATATTAGAATCACTCCAACTTCACAGATGAACAACCTGTTCAGATAAATTAAATGACTAGCATGAAATCACACAGCTAGTAACAGAAAGCTGAGATGCAAAGCAGGCCTTCAGATACAAAGTCTAGAATTCTTTCTACAAAGCAGAACCATGGTTAGTCTTAAGAGTTTACCCTGTGAGAGAACATATTACATGAGATGTTCTCCCACTTGGGAGTTGGAGGCCTACCAGGTTTGCTAGAAAGAGGTTGTGAGGGTGAGGGCACTGGTGGCATCTGAGTGGGTATGGGTGCTGCAGGGGGAGGAGTAACTGCCGCTGCTGTAGGCTCTGCTTTTGGGGCTGCAGCAGCAGGAGCTTCGGCTGGCTTGGCCTTAGCAGGAGCAGCTGAAAAACAAGAAAGATAGATGCCACTGGCACTGTTTGAAATGGAAAGCAACCAAATCACAGCTTCAATCAAGTAACAAATGTCTACTGGGTATCGGCAATATGCAAGGCACTATGAGACACACGCGCAATGAATGACATAAGGCACTATTCTCTATTCCTCAGGGTCCCTAAATGTCCAACAGACAACTGGCTCAATTTAGCTCCCTTCCCGATTTCACGGGTATCTATTGAACAAATTCAGCAAGTACTTTCAAAGCACCTACCAAGCCCAAGAAAATGTAAACTTCCAAGCAAAAAACAAACAAACAAAAAACAGAGGGAATTTAAAATATTGAAATGCATACGTAATATATTTCTAATTATTGATACTCTCAGCCTCTATTTTAACATTATATATGCAAGAATACTATTAAAAAACAGGACGGGCACGGTGGCTCATGCTTATAATCCTAGCACTTTGGGAGGCAAAGGCGGGCGGATCATGAGGTCAAGAGATTGACACCATCCTGGCCAACCTGGTAAAACCCCATCTCTACTAATACGAAAACTAGCTGGGCGTGGTGGCATGCACCTGTAGTCCCAGCTACTCAGGAGGCTGAGGCAGAAGAATCGCTTGAACTCAGGAGGCAGAGGTTGCTGTGAACCAAGATCACGCCACTGTACTCCAGCCTGGCGACAGAGTGAGCGAAACTCCTTCTCAAATAAAATTTAAAAAAAAAATTAAAAAACTGAAATAAAAGGTTCATCTAGGGTTTACTTAGGCTTAAGAAAGCGCTTCATTGAGGATGACTCATAAATCACTGAGGTGGCCAAGTAATAATCTCACAACTTTAAATGAAATGTTTGTTTCTATTTTTTATCCATCTGGACATCATATCCAGGGTTAATGCTAAGACAAACGTCTGCAACAGGAGGACTATTCTGATTTCCTAGCCTTCTACCATACATGTTTTCTACTCTGAGCTTCTGGTCTTGCCCTGATTAACCTCAATGATGTGGTCTATCTGCTTTATGAGTGTAACAGTGAAAAAGAAATAGACTTTTGTGGCTTGTTGGTCTAGGGGTATGATTCTCACCCAGGAAAAAGAAATAGTCTTTTTAGTGGTTACAAAATTTAACTGAGTCAGATAAACATTAATCTCTAATCCTATCAGGTCCACTACAAATTCTTTTGTTTCTCATTTCTTCCCAAGAGAAATGCCAATCCTTCCTAGAAATGATGAGAGAATAGATGTGAAAAGAAACAACACTGAATTCTCCATAATAGACAATGAGAGATCCTTTGAGCATTATGTCAGTGCTCAAAAAGTTTTGAAGCATTTCAGATTTTAGATTTTCAGTTTTGGAGCACTTCAGATTTTGGATTTTCAGATTGGGTACGCTCAATCTGTATATCTATAAGAAAAAGTCCAGTTTCTCAGCCCCTGCTAAGAAACACCCATGGAAAGAACAGTGTGTAACATTTTTAAAATAAACTTTTCTTCTAGAATTTGACATTTAAAGTTCACACTATATAAATTTCCCCTTTATTCCCTCAACTAAGGGCAGCTGGAATGACAGATTCTTTGACATGTCAGAGAATTAGCACATTATGCTCAGTCCTAATCCCAAGCGGCAACACTGGAGACCTTGACCACCAGGAGAACTTCTTTACCACCAGTTTTCCTGAGTGTGAAAAGCGGAGTGCCTCCTTCGACTTTTCCCCCATCAGGTACCAAAAGAGCTTCAATCACGCCATTTGCTGGTGATGGAACCTGTACAGATGTCTGAAAGAGGAAGACAGATGGAGGAAGTGCAAATGTTTATCCAGCATTAGAGTTGTACAGAATCTCCAATAAGTCATAAGAGTTACAACACACACATATAAAGCCCCGCACGCAAACACCTAAGGCCAAACTTTCAGAGCAAGGGTGATGACAACTCATCACCATTGTGAAGATTCACTCTTTCTGTCCTTTCTAAGAAACATTCAGGCAATATTCAGTTAATAGGTTTCCAAGTGATACAGGAAAAAACGAAACAGCTCATTTACCCTCTCCACCCCTCCCCACATCACACACTACAAGACTAAAGCTACTAAATGAAGTACACACAGTGAACAATCTGAAGTTAAATGTAGGCCAGGCAAGGTGGCTAATGCCTGTAATTCCAGCACTTTGAGAGTGAGGTGGAGGATCACCTGAGGTCAGGCGTTTGAGACCAGTCTGGTAAAACCCTGTCTCTACAAAAAATACAAAAATTAGCCAGGCATGTGGCATGCGCCTGTAATCCCAGCTACTAGGCAGGCTGAGGCAGGAGAACTGCTTGAAGCCAGGAGGTGGAGGTTGCAGTGAGCTGAGATCAGGCCACTGCACTCCAGCCTGGGCAACAGAGCAAGACTCCATCTCGAAAAAAACAAAGTTAAATGTAAAAAAAATGTTTTTAAATTGAGCGAACCCAATAATTTTACAATTGAGGTCAGAGCTAGTTAAAAATTATCTCTAAACAACAGTTAAGTCCCCGTTTCTTTCATTAGGTTAACAAACTAAGGGAAGACCATGAAGAACTGGTATATATATAAGATAAGCCTACCTTGTCAGTTTCAATCTCACAAACCACTTCATCTTCTGCAACTGTGTCTCCAACAGCTAAAAAGACAATCAAAGGACCTGTTAACAGGGAGCTTCCAATAGCCACAAACCCATTTTCGCAGGTATGTTACAAGAACCCTTTCCTACAGGGCCAGGGGAAAGTACATATGTAAAGAAAAGGGCAGAGCTATAAATTCTACAACTATCCTGGGGGAAGAAGAGAATTTCAGATAGCACTTAAACTTAAGAAGTGAGAGGAGCCCGAGGCAGTGGCTCACACCTGCAATCCTAACACTTTGGGAGGCCCAGGCAGGTGGATCACTTGAAGTTAGGAGCTGAAGACCAGCCTGGACAACATGGTAAAACCCTGCCTCTACTAATAAAAAAAAAAAATTAGCCAGGCATGGTGGTATGCATCTGTAATCCCAGCTACTTGGGAGGCTGAGGCAGGAGAATCACTTTAACCTGGAAGGTGGAGGTTGCAGTGAGTCGAGATCATGCCATTGCACTCCAGCCTGGGAACAGAGTGAGGAAACTAAATCTTACCTTTCTCCCACCTGACATCTCCCTCTGTAACAGATTCTGCAAATGCTGGGGTTTTGACTGTAACCAACTCATCCTCTAGGAAAAATACAAAAAAGAAAATCACAAGTAGTTCATTATTTTTCCTTTTTAATATTTTTCTTTAAACTCAATCAATTGTTGCTCTTCCCACAAAATTCCATTCCCAAGAAGGCAGGTACTTACTGCACACAGCCGTAGTTCTGAAGAAGCGAACACTGAAGACACTACTGTTGTTAATGCTACAAAAGAAACACACGTTAACTCCTTTAGCAGGTGAACTACTCACATTTTTGTCTAGTTAAGGTCCCATGGATCACTTTCCCCTTAAACAGTGATTCTTGACCAGGGGTGTCCATCAGTGTCACCTGGGGAGAAACTTTTTTTTTTTTTTTGAGACGGAGTTTTGCTCTTATTGCCCAGGCTGGAGTGCAATGGAACGATCTTGGCTCACCACAACCTCTGGCTCTCAGGTTCAAGCTATTCTCCTGCCTCAGCCTCCCAAGTAGCTGGGATTACAGGCATGTACCACCATACCTGGCTAATTAGGTAGAGTTTCTCCATATTGGTCAGGCTGATCTTGAACTCCTGACCTCAGGTGAGCTGCCCGTTTTGGCCTCCCAAGTGCTGGGATTACAGGCTTGAGCTACTGCGCCCTGCTTGAGAGGAACTTTTTCAAAGTTCACAGGTCTAGGCCCCTCTCCCAGGGATTCTGACTCAGCAGTTCTGGAGTATAGCCTAATGACCCAGGTACCTTAAACGTTGAGCTCCCCAAGTATGCCCAGGCCCCTCTGTTCCAATGCAAAAGCAGCTCTCACAAAATAGACTTACATTTGGTTCTTTAAAGAAAAAAATAAGCACCCTGGTCCTTTGCAGACCAAAAGGACTTAGCTTCTTGATTACGTTGTTTGTTTAAGAGACAGGATCTTGCTCTGTCACCCAGGCTGTAGTGGTATGATAATAGTTCACTGTAATCTCGAACTCCTGGGCTTAAGGGATCCTCTCACCTCTGCTTCTCGAGGAGCTGGGACTATAGGCATATGTCACCCAGCTAATTTTCAAGATTACTTTTTGTAGACTCTGGATTTCATTGCCCAGACCGATCTCCAAGATCCCACCCAAAGCACTGGGATTATAGGAGTGAGCCACCATGCCCAGGCAGATTTCTTGCTTAACTAAATCCAAGATAGATATATGGCTTGCCCAGGGTACAAGCCATTGTGCAAGGTATAATGGAAATTTCTGCCCTCAAGATTATAGATTTAGATCAGATAAGGCAGCAAGATTAACAAGGTTAACTGGAAGTAAAACAATGTGTTATGCCAAAAAAAAGAAAACACACACACACACACACACACAAACCACACACAAACCCCATCTGGTATCTCCTACTCTTCTGTTGCTACAAAGCAGCCCATCAATATATTCTGGACTCACTCAAAAGGAACCTCAAAGACCAAGGCAGTTTCTGATATGGCCTTTACAGTAATAATATAACTGTTTATATATATAACTGTCCAGTTGATATAACTGGGGAATGAGATCACCCTGTATGCACAAAGCCATTAACAGCAGTTACCTCTGAGGGCGAGAGATGTAGACATATACAGTATCTATGGTTATACGTTGCACACTTATAACCGTATAAGGGAGAATGATTTGGATGGGGAATTTTACTTTCTGCGCTTCAGGATTGTTTGAATATTCCACGACAAGCACGTTCACAACAGAAAAGTGAAACAGATTTAAGTTGATAACTATAAGGTCTATGTATAACCAAGAAATAAATGAAGATATTTAAAAACTACAGAATACAAAATGTTCTACATATAGTTTGTAACCATGTAAAAGTACATGCCCATAGGCAAGAGCTAACAGGTAACATGCAAGTGCAGAGGCTGCTCTCCAGTCATCCAGGAACCCTGAGTGGTGGCCACCACTGTGAAGAAGCATTTGTGGTGCTAGAGGACAAGGATAAAAGTCTTCTCATGGACATCCTTTTTACTTTTGAATTTTTAAACATGTAAATATAACACCTATTAAGTGAAAACATAAAACCAAAAATTGTTTTACAATAAAAGATTTCTTAAATAAAATGAGTATCTTATTCACAGAAAAGGCACAACACACAGAAAATACTGGATTCGGGTGACATGATTATAGGTGATCCCACATAAAGTTTACTTTTTTTCTTCATTATTTACTTTCAAATATTTAATGTATTTATTGTAGAGATTCATGATTGCTCCAATTTTCATTGGATTGCAGATGAGTAATACACTTTGAATCTCTAAATAACTAGATGCTCACTGCAGATTAGAAATAGCAAAAAAAATAGTTACAATGGGATTATACCATACAGTAGAAAATGAAATCAGTTTGTAACCTGCTTTTTCTCACTTTTCATAGTGTGAACCTGTGAAGCACACTACAGTTTAACCAATCCCTTGTTCTCTGCCATTTTGAGAGAAATCTTATTATACTAGGAGTTCTTCAGTATAGATTCCTAGAAATGGAATTGCTAGACCAAAGGGCACACACAGTTCAAAGACTTATGACCACCAAATTGTCCTCCAAAATAACATAGGAATTCATATTTCTAGTACTGAGTGCAACATTTTCTCAATTTAAAAAAAACAGCCAGGCACTATAGCTCACGCTTGTATCCCCTACTTTGGGAGGCTAAGGCAGGTGGGTGGATTACCTGAGCCCAGGAGTTTGAAACCAGCCCTGGCACCAAGGCAAAACACCCCATCTCTACAAAAAATATAAAAATCAGCTGGGCATGGTGGCATGTGCCTGTAGTCCCAGTTACTCAGGAGGCTGAGGTGAAAGGATCACTTGAGCCCAGGAGGCTGAGGATGCAGCAAGCCAAGATCATGCTACTGCATTCCAGCCAGGACAGAGCAAGATCCTGTCTCAAAACAACAACAACAAAAAATCCTCATTGTGATGCATAGTAAGGAAGAAGTTCATCTTCTGACCCCTTCACTTTGAGGATTCTCCCCGTATACAAAGCAGCCTGACAGCTGTTGAACAGGTTACTAGAGAGCATTCTCTTACCACCACCACAAAAACACTTGGAATTGCAAAGCAGCATTTAAGCAACATTAATAAGCAAAAGTTAATCTGAAACACACATGGCTGGCCTTTCTCCAAACTCTGCTTTATGCAATAACAGCATTCCCTCCAAACTAGTCAGTCCCAGGACTCAACCAGTTCTATGCTTTTACTCTTTTTAAAATGAGTAACTATGCTACTGAGAGGATGGCTCAATCTTTACAATAACTGTAACCTTCAGCCCTTCAGCTGTACTTATATCCAAAGAATATCTAAGAACACCCTTCTATACCTATCCCATAAAAAGAGGGTTCCAACCTAACTTTCATTATAATCTAAACACCTGTGGAGAGCAAGCACACTCCCAGTTCAACACCTGACATGGGGCTGATGCTCAAGGAACATCACATGGGAAAAATGAACATCAAAGTTAGTCTAGGGACTCAACATAACCACTTCAATTGCTAGGTCTGGAGGTCAGTGAGGAAATCAGATGGTCAAATTTAGAACTGATGTCTTAAAAATACCCCGTGGCCACATATCTGTATGCCCCAGTGATACTTACACAACCTTCCTGCTGTTAGGGTAACCTGGTCCCTGGCATAAGGAGACCCCTGCAAGAAACAAAACAACTCTTAACCAACAACTCTTATCTCACAAAGGATACATTCTGGGAACGTAGGTCGGCTCACCCCCAACCCTGAGACAGAACAGAATCAACTACAGGCAATGGATATAATCTTTATCATAATGTCTTGCTTCTCAAACTTTTCCAAAGTAGTCTTAATGGCAGACAGCACTGGGTATTTGAGGTTAAGAGTGGGTATGTGTTTGGGAAAGGAAAAAGTTTGATGGCACAGTTCAAAGTGATTATATAATCTCATTTACCTTAAAAAGTCAGAACTTTTCATTATTCCTTTATGTTTTCATAATAAAATATCTCTACTCACCAAGTCTTCAAATACAATTGAAACTTAAGAAAGATATGGGATGGTGGCCGGGTGTGGTGGCTCACGCCTATAATCCCAGCACTTTGGGAGGCAGAGGCAGACGGATCACAAGGTCAAGAGATCGAGACCATCCCGGCCAACTCAGTGAAACCCTGTCTTTTAAAAATACAAAAATTAGCTGGGTGTGGTGGCACGCACCTATAGTCCTAGCTACTCAGGAGGCTGAGGCAGGAGAATAGCTTGAACCCGGGAGGCGGAGGTTGCAGTGAGCCGAGATCGCGCCACTGCACTCCAGCCTGGGCAACTGTCTCAAAAAAAAGAAAGATATAGGATGGCTATACATAACCAAATCTGAGAAGCAAGGAGGATATTTGGTCTGGGTTTGAAAAGACTGGGCTGAAAATCTTATCACCTGAACCCTAGTAGCAAAGACTCGGCTACTTTAGGATCAGGGTCTCCACCGTGTCCTAGGGCTGAGAAAATCATGTGCCCACCTTTCAATTACTGACTTCTCGTGGCTTTCTGAAGTCTTCCACCCTGGTCACTCTCAACAAGGTGAGAGCCCCTTTCTGCCCACCAGCTGTCCTTATCACAGTTAAGTGCATTTCCCCAACTGTTGACTAGTAACTACAGCTGCCTCTTCTGAATAAATTGTCTTTTTTTTTTCCAGATTAACAACTGTTTCTGAACCACAGGTTCAAGAGACAATAAATGAGAGCTAGCTCTCTCTTACGCCCACCTTCTCACAAACATCTCAAAATAGGTAAGCCAATCACCTCTATGTCCAGCAGCCAATGACTATGCAGTGCAAAATTCAAGCATAGTATGTTTTTCAACCAGAACAGCTGGCAGCCCACACTAATTTTTGGAACCTGGAGTCCAATTCAGAGTTCATCCTATGGCAAGTTTCACTGGTACAGCACTTTAGGGTTTATAAAAAGCTTTCACATAATGACCTCATTTTGACTTTCAGTCTCACAACTCTCTGAAGTGGAACGACCATCTGCCATTATTCCCATTTCATATAAGTAGGGTTTCTGGAGGTTAAGTAACTAGCCGAAGCCAAAATGCAAATCCCAAGTGCAAGGCCCTTTCCATTGCCTTGCCCAACCATAAAGTGGAGAAAATGTTTGCTGACACTGTTCAGAATTCCCACTTGAAAAAAATGTTACTGAGAGTCCACTACAAGCTGACATTGTGTTAGGTGCCTTATGTCCTCATAACTCTTAGAATAAAGTCCACACAATTTATATGATCCTGTACCATCCAGCCCACTCTATCCTTCCAGCCAGACGGGCTTCTTCCCATGTCTATCACTGGTCAAGTCCTTTCCTGTCTGAAAACCTTTGCACAAACAATTCCCTTTGCCTGGAATATCATTTTTCTTGGCTCTTTTATATTCAAGTCTCAGTTAAATGTCAATTCTTCAAGGAAGCCTTTACTGACATTCCCAACCTTCCCCATCTGGGCTACATCATGCCAACCTCTCATCACCCTTTATTCCTCTCTCGTAGTAACCACAATTTAATTACACCCTTGTCGGAGCATAAATCTGTATTTGCTCTCTCTCTCCAGTTAGCCCATAAAATCTCGAGGCTAGAGACCTTCTGTATCCCTGTCACCTAGCACAGTGGCTAGCATATAGTAAGCACTTAATAAATGATCTGTTGAGTCCATGAGTAAATGAGAACATGGTGGGCTAAGAGTTCAGGCTGGGTCGGGTAGACCTGGCTTGATCAACAGCTGGGTGGGCGACCTTGGCCAAGGCTTTTATTCTCTGGTCTTGAGTTATGCATTTGTAAAATAGAGAAAACACTTCTTACTATTTTGTGATTAACTAAAAAGTTCACAGAAAGCACTAATAAATGATTGGTACAAAGAAAGTGTATAAGAACAACTCATTCAACAAATACTTATGCTAGGCATGTAACAGAAAATAAGCTATGAATGACTATTGTTAATTTTTTTTTCAAAACTACTGGGATAAAATCTAAACCCCTTCAAACAGTTTCTACACCATCTTCTATCTCATGCCACTCTCCCTTAACTAAATACTCTGGCCAAATCACCGTTTTTCCAGTTCTTAAGTTCTGCCAACCTCTTTTCTTCCTGAAGATCTTTGTGTCTGCCATTCTCTTTTTCCTGGGCTTCACTGGGTTAGCTCCGTCACATTCTGTTGGCCATAGTGTTTTTTGTTTTGTTTTGGAAACGGAGTCTTGCTCTGCCGGCCAGGCTGGAGTGCAGTGGCAGAATCTCGGCTCACTGCAACCTCCGCCTCCTGGGTTCAAGCAATTCTCCTGCCTCAGCCTCCCAAGTAGCTGGGATTACAAGTGCACGCCACTATGCCCAGCTAATTTTTGTATTTTTAGTAGAGACAGGGTTTCGCCATGCTGGCAAGGCTGGTCTCGAACTCCTGCCCAGGAAGACTGATCTGCGCGCGCAGGCCTCCCAGAGTGCTGGGATTACAGGCCTGGGCCACCGCGCCCGGTCATACTTTTATGTCACCTCCTCAAAGAGGGCCTGTCTGTCCACCCTCGTATGTTTCCTTCTCAGCATTTACAAAACTTTGTCACTGTTCACTTGTTTAGCAACTGACACTTTCCAACTAGCCTGGGAGCTCCAAGAGAGCAAGAATCGTACGCTGCTATGTTCACTGCTGTATCCCTAGCGCAGGGCCTGACAGTAGAAACTCAAAAACTACAAGCTAAATGAATAAATGATAGCTCATGACTATGTAGAATTGTGTCTCACTACTCTCTGAATCGAACTGCCTTTAAATATTATGAGAAACACAGGCACCCCCGAGTTCCTCACATACTGCTCTGCCCAGGAGGAGAGCATTTTAGGTGACGGCAAGGGCAGAACTTACCAGGCAGGGAACGTCTCCCTAGAGGGCAGTTCCCCTGTTGAGAAAGAACACATTATCGACGTCACCCAAGACGAAAAAAAAAAAGAAACAGGAATTCTTTTAAGTATACGCTCAAAGCTGTCCCAGTGCTGCTGACAGGTGAATCTCGTAACTCCGAAGGTAAATGTAAAACACCGGGCTGGCAAACCAAATCAACACGCTGGGCCTGCCAAACTATCTCAACTTCCCAATGAGACTCACAAACACCCACAAATATTAACAGAGCAAGAGGAGACGGGCGCAGAATCCCGCCGGAGGACTCCGCCGCGCCTCCTCCCCAACTCTGAGTCAAGTATGTGGACGGGCGCGGCTCCCCAGCTCCCGCGCGGAGGGTGGGGTAAGGCAGGAAACGTTCTCCGCGGGCTGCCTGGAGAAGGCAGGGGGCCGCCGAGCTCCGCAAGACAGTCCCGAGGGCAACCACGGCCCCGGGCCGCCCAGCCCGCGCGGCCTCCGCGTCCCAGTGCCCTTGGTGCCCGGGCTGGCCGGCGAGCCGCGCCCCTGCCTTCCAGGACGTCTGTCCGCCCGCCAGTAGGCTCCTCATCCGTCCGGGCCCCGGCTAGGCCAGATCGTACCTTCTGGAAGGCGGAGAGCGAGCGGCTAAATGCCCGGGACACATAGCGGGACCGGGACAGCATCGCGGCTGCGGAGCCGAGGGCGGGCGGACACCGGATATAGGGCCCGGCAACAACCGGAAGTGGGGCGGACCGCAGCACCCGCCGCCCGGCAAGGGGTGTTCGGAGCGAACCACTGGCGGGGGGGTGGGCGCACGGAGGCGCCCACTAGCCTGCGTTGCATCCCAGGAGTACGGCTCTCTGGAGCAGGCTGGGCGGTCTGCGCAGCCTGTCAGCCTGGGCCGGTTCTCCTGAAGGTGTCTAAGACTATCCCGCCACCGGATCGCCCCCGGGGTCAGGCCTTCCCCGACCCTTCCACAGAACTGGCTCTGAGCTTGGCGCCCTTCTCTTGGAACCCGTGGGCACCGCGCCATTCTGCCTCTGTACCAAGGGGGGCATGGACTTTGAACTCAAACCTTGGCAGACATGCATGCCTGATCTTACACTGTGTGGCCTGGGGCAGATGACATTGCCCCCCAGCCCCGAGCTTCAGGTTCCTTAACTATCAAAAAAAAAAAAAAAAAAAAAAGAAGGAAGGAAGGGAGGGAGGGCACTTGTTACTTCCTTGTCTTCCTAACCCCTAATCAAAGAAACAGAATCCCAGGAATTTCTAAAGAGCTCCCACTGCCTTTTTAAGAGCCAGGTATCTTCACCAACTAGCTTTACTTCTGCAACAGCCTCTGATCTTCCCCCTACACAAATTCCAGTCAAACTAATTGTTCCCTATACATTTTGTGCATTTTGGAAGTTGTTTGTTTGTTCCCCTATCCCTAGAATATAAATTCCCAGCTTTTCTTTAAGAAACCAGGTCATAGCTTGCTCACTGCAGCCTCGACATTCTGGGCTCAAACGATTCCACTACCTCAGCCTCTGGAGTAGCTGGGACTACAGATGTCACCATGCGGGGCTGACCTCCCCACTCTGAGTGTACCATTCTGCCCGCTGCCTTGAAGTGAAAGCACATAGCATCCCCTTCCCCTCCTTAAGTGTTCAGGCCCCTGAGTATTCATCTTTAAGGCTCATCTTCCTAATAAAAAATATGTTCTTTAAACCTATGGCGGAATGAGCAACAAATAAATGTATGAATGAATGAACCACCTGGTGCCTGTTCATGATGGTTTCTTTATCTGAGGTATTTTGCCTGGTCCTCAGGACCTTTGTTTTTTTATTTTTCTGATTAATGTTTTAATATAAATTGAGACAGGGTCTCACTATGTTGCCCAGGCTGGCCTCAAACTCCATCAGGACGTTTACAAGTGCCTTCATTCACCTGAACCCTGAAAGCACTGCCACTGGAATTCTGGAAGGATGGGCCAAAGTCCTAACTAGAAATAGAGAAAACAGCTGTGCCCTGCTGCTACCTATAATCAACTCCTCAGTAGCCTTCACCTGAATTATTTGAAAAGCTCTCTAAGCAGTTCTAAGCCTCCACTCATCCTTTGTGCGAAAGATCCTTCTGGGCCTAGTGCGGTGGCTCAATACCTATAATCACAGCACCTTGGGAGGATGAGGTGGACGGATCACTTGAGGTCAAGAGTTCGAGACCAACCTGGCCAACATGGTGAAACCCTGTCTCTACTGAAAATACAAAAATTAGCCGGGTGTGGTAGCGAGTGCCTGTAATCCCAGCTACTTGGGAGGCTGAGGCGGGAGAATCACTTGAACCCAGGAGACGAAGGTTGCAGTGAGCCAAGATCCCACCACCGTACTCCAGCCTGGTGACAGAGTGAGACTCCTTCTTAAAAGAAAAAAAAAAAAAGAAATCCTTCTGAAATGCAAGGGAAATAAACTTTATCTCCCTGTAGGATGAAGTCCAAACTCCTCAACTTGACCAGGCACCTGATAATCAGGCCTCTGATTACGTTCTGATTCTCTCCCCACATTCTCATAGATTGTGAACTTTAGTCAAACCACACTACTGGCCATAGCCCCACTGAGCCATTTGACTCCTTTATAGCTTTGCATGGGCTCTTCCCCCCTTCTATTTGCCTAGGGACTCCTAGTCATCCTTTAAATCTCCTTCTGAATCTCTTCCTAACCCCTCTGGCAGAATTAACAGATACATTTTTTATGCTTCCGAAGCACTGTGTCTGGGTCTCTACGTTGCATTGTATTGTAACGTCCTGTCTGTCTCCCCTGTTGCACAGAGAAGCAGGTGGAAAGAGACCACTTTTTATTTTCCTGAATCCTCCAAACACAGCACCTGGGACAACAGAGTTTCTGGGACTCTGTAGATACTCAGTAAATGTTTGTGGAGTGACTATATACTTCCATGTTTACAACATTGCTGGACATAGCTGAAGAATCCAAGAACCGTAGCCAGGGGCTATGGCAATCTCTTGCCAGAGTTGCTATTAATATTTTTCTTAGCTAGCTACTCAATTCTTTCACAGTCTTTAATAATTTTTGAGATTCTTATAGAAGATTCTTGTAGAGGCTCAAGCCTGGTTATAATGTGGCAAAGCACTTCTGGAGTTTTAGTGATCACCCAAGTTCATCTTAGATATTACAGTCTTAAGACACCACACACACACACACACACACACACACACACACACACACACACACACTCGAACACAGTTTCATGCAAAATCTCTTTCAGAGGGTAAAAGTTGAAATTTATTTCCTTGAGATTCACATGCGAGTTTCCATGGACCCCAAGCTGCAACCCAATAAGCTAGTGCCCTCGTCTTCATTTAGAGCCTCCCAAGACACAGCACCATCTACTGGGGCAAGAGGTTATGAATATAAATTGTGGCGGGGTTGAAAGAGAATTTTTTTTTTAGATAGACTGTTGCTCTGTCACCAGACTAGAGTGGCACGATCTTGGCTCACTGCAACCTCTACCTCGCGGGTTCAAGTGATTCTCCTGCCTCAGCCTCCTGAGTAGCTGGGACTATAGGTGCGCACCACCATGCCTGGCTAATTTTTTATTGCATTTATTTTTTTTTTGGAGACAGGGTCTCAGTCTGTCACCCACACTGGAGTGCAGTGCCACAATCTCGGCTCACTGCAACATCCGCCTCCTGGGTTCAAGTGATTCTCCTGCCTCAGCCTCCCAAGTAGCTGGAACTACAGATGCCCGCCACCGTGCCTGGCGAATTTTTGTATTTTTAGTAGAGATGGGGGTTTCACCATGTTGGCCAGGATAGTCTGGATCTCTTGACTTCATGATCCACCCACCACCGCCTCCCAAAGTGTTGGGATTACAGGCGTGAGCCACTGAGCCCAGTCCAAAAGAGAATTTTAAAAAACATTTTCATTATAAAATATATATATATAAAGAATATATAGGCCGAGAGTAGTGGCTCACGCCTGTAACCCAGCACGTTGGGAGGCCAAGGCGGGCGGATCACCTGAGGTCAGGAGTTCGAGACCAGCCTGATCAACATGGGAAACCCCGCCTCTACTGGGCATGGTGGCACATGCCTGTAATCCCAGCTACTCCGAGGCTGAGGCAGGAGAATCGCTTGAACCCAGGAGGCGGAGGTTGCAGTGAGCCGAGATCACGCCACTGCACTCCAGCCTGGTAGACAGAACGAGACTCCCTCTCAAAAAAAAAAAAAAAAAGATATAACAATCTATGTGTACAGTTTAAAAGAAAAATAATAAAAGGAATTCCCATACTTGCTGCCCAGCTCAAGGAATGGAAAAGCTCCCTGTGGCCCTCATCCATCATCATACCCAGTTAGCCATTACTATACCAAATCATGTATTAGCCATCCCCTTTGTTTCATGATCGCTTCAATCTGCTTATGTTTTTGCCTCCTTTTTTAAATTAAGAAAAAGATGTCTCCAGCAGTGGCCCAATATAGAAAAAATAAAAAAAGAAAAAGAAAAGTGAAAGATGTATTTACTTTCAAATTAAATCAGAAAAAGGTGCGTTTTTAGAAAGGATTAAGTAGCTCATTTACCTCAAATTCCCCAGTTTTCTTATGTGTGCTCTGAACCATGCACTCACATCCTTGCCTACGTATGTATGAATATTACTTGCAAGATGGTAGATGGGGCTATAGCCTATGCTTCCATCTTTGGGCTCCCTGAAGGACTATGCCCTAGATTCACTCTTATTACCTGTGATACCTAGATTTCATCTATCTATCTCTTCATTTAGTTCTAATTCAAAATAATGGACAGAATGAAAATCTAGACATATTTTTGTGTGGGGATATTTTGGGTCTATTTTTGAACTTAGAAATGGAATCACGGCACCTGTATCATTCTGTAACTTACTTCTTTTTTTTTTTTAATGGGATCTCACTCTATCACCCAGGCTGGAGTGCAATGGTGCGACCTCAGCTCACTGTAACCTCCGCCTCCTGGGCTCAAGCAATCCTCCCACCTCAGCCTCCCAAGTAGCTAGGACCACAGGCGCACACCACTACACCTGGCTAATTTGTTTTGTTTGTTTGTTTCTTGTATTTTTGGTCTCTCTCTGTTGCCCAGGTTGGTCTTGAACTCCTGGGATTAAGTGAATCTGCCTGCCTTGGCCTCTGAAAGTGCTGGAATGACAGGCGTGGGCCACTGAGCCCAGCCTCTGGGACTTACGTCTTCCACTCAACACTGTTATGAGGATTTATCTGTGTTGAGGAGTTGAGCTGTAGTTTATTGATTTTCATTGCTGTATTTCACAACATCCATTCCATTTCCCAAGCTGAAGGAGGAGGGGATGGCAAAATGTGGGTGACATTCGGGAGTAGGTGGGTTTGGCCAGTGAGTTCTCCCAGATCTGTCAGGGATGGGTGCTGCCCAGCAGTGGCTTCCTCAGCAGTGTTCAGGCCTCTGCGGGAAGGAGGGGCCACGCAGCCTCTCGCTCCTGCAGAGCTGAGATGCCATGGTTTGCTGTGGGCTCATTCCAGTCTTCTCAGGAAGCTTGAGGGACAGGGAGAAAGATGTTGACTTCGGAGCTGCCTCTCTGGGAAATTTGGAAGCAGAGGTCAGGAGCTCCCTGCTGGAGGCCAGAGCAATGAGAGAAGCTGGGTGATTCAGTCCCCAAATTTTCAAAGGGGTTCTATGGTCCACAGGCGAGGACAGAAGAGATGGCTTTTCAGGAAGGTCCTCTCTGAGCTGGCTTTTCTGGGCACCCGAGTTGGGGTGGGGGTTAGAAGTGGCAGGGGAGCAGCCAACCAGGTAGCCTCTATTTGCATATTCATAAGCCCCCCATGCTGGTTGGCTGCACTAAGCAGCCCCCACTGTCCCCAGTCGGCGGCTGCAGCAAGACTGGGTCTGTCAGACAGTGCTTTGTGCTAGAAGGGGCCAGAGGCTCCCCTCACTCAGTCACGGGCAGCTAGACCTGCCTGGAGAGGAAGCAGGGAAACCAGAAGCACTTCCTGACCATGCCTCTATCTGCCCAAGGCTGGTGACGAGTGGGCTGCTCCATCTTCTAGGGTGGTTGGCCCCACCTGGCCACAGAGCCCAAGACAAGGACCAACTGGAGGACCTCTTCTCTGTGAGTAACACCATCCTTTCCATTTACCTTGCCAGACTACTTTTTAAAAAATTATGGAAGATTATGAAAATTGTCAAATGTGCAGAGAAGTAGACAGAGTAGCATGGTAACCCCCACCCCTATACTCATCACTTAGATTTAACAATTGTTCAAATGTATTTGCTTCATTTATTTTTGTTGGCTGAAATACTTTCAGGTAAATTACAGACATGGAGACATTTCACTCCCCAATTCCTTACTCCACAATACCGTGTATGTATCTCTGGAGCCCTTTTGAAGCTCTTCTTTCATTAGGTTCTCACCCAGGTTCTGAGTGAAGGGGTGATTGTCATCTCCATTTTACAAAAGCTGAAATGCAGGAAGTGCAGCTTTAGGACCAATGGCTGAGAGTAGAGCCCAGACCTCCTAACTTCCAGCCCGGGTGCCTGGAAAGCCACATGAAAGGATCTCTGATGTCCAGGGGTGTTTTCCTAGAGAGCAAGGGGGCATTGCAGCTGCTATGTGATCTTGGGCATGTCACCTTACCTCTCTGAACTCCTGTTTCCTCATCCATAAAGGCATACCATGAAGATCCCAGGATCCTGAACGCTAGTCTGTGACATTTCCCTTGGTTTTTAGAAAAATGAGAAAAGACAATGTAAAGGGTTTTTCACAAAGCTAAACTTATTTGCATATTATGCCCTTCACCCTTTTTTCTTTTAAAAACAAGGTGCTTAAGATTCTCTTTTTTTCTTTTAAGATGGAGTCTCACTCTGTTGCCCAGGCTGGAGTGCAATCGCGCAATCTTGGCTCACTGCAACCTTTGCCTCCCAGGTTCAAGCAGTTCTCCCTGCCTCAGCCTCCTGAGTAGCTGGGATTACAGGTGCCTGCCACCACGCCTGGCTAATTTTTGTATTTTTAGTAGAGACAAGGCTTCACCTTGTTGGCCAGGCTGGTCTCCAACTCCTGACCTCAGGTGATTGGCCTCCCAAAATGCTGGGATTATAGGTGTGAGCCATGTCGCCCAGCCAAGATTCTTTAAGAAATACAAATCATGTACCAGGAAAGGGAGATGAAAAAATTTTAAAAAGGAAATAAAAGTGATGGTAGATTGTAGTCTTTTGTATACTTACTTTTTGTGTCTTTGCCTGCAAAATAAAATGTCAGTAACTCTCAAGCTAGTCCAATATCTTTCCTCTTCATTTTATTTTTATTTTTAGTAAACCAATTTTTAAAATCATTTAAAATATATTTTAAACTACTTTTGTTTTGGGAGGACTTTTAAAACGAAAACTGAATTAGGTCCACTCCAATGTCCACTAATTTCTTTTTACGAAACTTGGATGATGCTGGCAGGTCATCTCGAAGCTCTGAAATAATGTCTATCTTCACTTCCCATTCTGCAGCTTTCTTTGCAACATGTTCTCTGAGGATTTGTGTAAAGAATATACTGCTGTTCTTGCCATTTCCAAAGCAGTCTGTAGAAAAGCCATATCTATCCCTTTATTATTTTTGGTCCTCAAAGGAGGAGTCATAATTACTGTATCAAATGACTTGACATTCTGTTAGATAATAGGCACACATCACATTGAACCATGTCAATATTTGTTAACTCAAGCTCTTCCACATTCCTATTAAATATTTCTAATACGTCTTCAGCTCTGTCAAATCCACCATAGAACCCTGCTCCTAACATTGCAGTTCCAATGCTAAGCATTCCACAACCACAGCCTAGATCTGCAAAGACTTTATTTTCAATGTCTCTGTAAGTATTATGGATTGCATGGAGTGTATATGCTGCAATGCGAAGCTTGGTGGGGTACTGTTCTGGAAGTAGCTTGGCCTTTTCGAATCCATCCACTTGTTGCAGGTGACTCTCTAGTTCCTTAAGCCTTAATTTCTTCTTCTTCTTTTTTTTTTTTTTTTTGAGACAGAGTCTCACTCCGTCACCCAGGATGGAATGCAGTGGCGTGATCTCGGCTCACTGCAACCTTTGCCTCCCGGGTTCAAGCAATTCTCCTGCCTCAGCCTCCTGAGTAGCTGGGATTACAGGAACCTGCCACCATGACCGGCTAATTTTTGTATTTTTAGTAGAGATGAGATTTCACCATCTTGGCCAGGCTGGTCTTGAATTCCTGACCTTGTGATCTGCCCGCCTCGGCCTCCCAAAACGCTGGGATTACAGGCATGAGCCACCACGCCCAGCTCATTTTGTTTTTTTAAAAGTATGGACTCTCAGGGTTTGAAGGCACAGGATCTCACCTTGGCTGGGGCCAGAAGCCTTCTTTATTTTATTAATGGTTGAAATCTAAAAATATAAACATCTGGAAACCAGCCATTGTACCAGATGCTCCTAAGCCCTTTCCAGCTCTAGAGTTCTATGGCTGTGGAGGCTCCTGAACCCACCCTAGGAGGAAAGGAAACTAGTTAAGGAGTGCCTATTTCCAGCACCAGAGAATGCAGGGCCCATGGTGATCCTCACCACAATCCTAGGAGATGAGCTGTTGTCAATCCCATTTTATAGCCAGAGAAACTGAAGAGAAAAGGAGAAGTTAATTTGTGTAAGCTCACATAAGAGCTAACAATTCCCCCCAGGTCTAAGACCCGGTAGGTCATTCCATAGTTCACAACCATCACTGACGCAGATCACCAGGGCTTCTGACTCCATTGTGTCTGTCTGTGGATGGACAGGGCTGTGTGGCCCGGGCCTGTTAGTCTGACCCCCTCTCCTCATTTCTGCCACCAGCCAGTGCAGTGAAGAGAGCTGCTCAGGGCTGGACCAGAGATGGATGGGTGGCCTCCGACCTGCAGCAGAGTGGTGACACTGCAGAGGGTCTCTCATCATAGAGAGTGAAATAGGATAAGGTTGTATATGATAATGCCTTTGTAAAGCATAAAAATGCTATGTGACTTTGAGATGTGCTACCCTGAACAAGTCTTCATCAGTAGCTAAAGTTAGCTCTGTCTGGCAAGTATTTGGATGGGAGGCTGTTCAGGAGTACTGTGGGTACGACAAAAATGTATTCATATAGATGTGATTAAGTCATCATTATTACGAAACGCCAGTGGGGGGCCTTAGATCCCATGATAAGTATTGATGAAGGTAGGAGCGGGGTTTCAGGATAAGGCATTTCCCTCCATATCTTTCCAATCATGTTGGGTAGTTGTCTGCTAGGCACAAGGCTGGTCCAGTTGGGATCCAACTAAATCTAGAAAATGAATGAACAAAATACTGCAAAGAAAAACATATTTTCCTAACAAAACCCAGGCAGGAATTTTATCAAGGAAATAACAATAAAACTTATTGTATAAATCTGGATTGAGTCCAGGTGCGGCGTCTCAGGCCTATAATCCCAGCACTTTGGGAGGCCAAGGCAGGTGGGTCACAAGGTCAGGAGTTTGAGACCCGCCTGGCCAACATGGTGAAATCCCGTCTCTACCAAAATACAAAAATTAGCTGGGCATGGTGGCGGGTGCCTGTAATTCCAGCTACTTGGGCGGCTGAGTGAGGCATAAGAATTACTTAAACCCACGACGTGGAGGTTGCAGTGAGCCAAGATCGTGCCACTGCACTCCAGCCTAGGTGACAGAGCAAGACTCCATCTCAGAAAAAAAAATCTGGATTGAGATTCAATGACAGTGATGAGAATGAATTAGCATCTTTTGGGCTGCATGAGGTGCCTTTCACCTGAGGATGCTCCACAGCCCACTGTGCTTATTGATTGGCTCTCCTGTGACCCCGCTAAAGCACATGAAAGGTGTTTGCTGTTCCCTAAATGTGTACACATCATAGAAGGGAGACATGGCCTCTGAGCTGCCGGTCTCACCTCAGCTGGCCCCGTAGGCAGCCCTTCCCCTTTGCCCAACTTGGGCAGAGCTTCGGGAGCTCTCCAGGGATATTCCTTGGAAGCACAGACCCACAGGGAGAAAGGCTGCCATGTAGGAGGTGATCTGTGCAGGTGATGATGCCACAGACACTGGCTGTTCCTTTTCAGCTCATGTCCAGGTGCTCTAACACAAAGCTGAAAGGAGGCAACACACAACTTCTCTCACACGTTCTTCTTTGTTTGTTTGTTTGAGATAGGGTCTTGCTCTGTCGCCCAGGCTGAGTGCAGTTGTGCTATCATGGCTCACTATATCCTCGACCTCCTGGGCTCAAGAGATCCTCCCACCTCAGCCTCCCAAGTAGCTGGAATCACAGATGGGTGCCACCACACCTAGTTAATTTTTTTTATTTTTTTGCAGAGATGGGATCTGATATGCTGCCCAGGCTGGTCTCAAAATCCCAGGCTCAGGCGATCCTTGAACCTTGGCCTCCCAAAGCTCTGGAATTACAGGCATGAGCTACCATATCCAGCCTTACGTCATCCATTAGATACTTGAAATTCAAACTCAGCCTGATTTTACATTTTCCAGCTATAAATTCCTATGTATCTTCTCAGTTATCTTATGAGTGCTCTATGCTTGTGTTTGTAGCTAAATTTGCTTCTCCAGTGGGGTTTTTTATTTCTGGTACCCAGGAATATGTATCTGGGAAAGAGTAAATGAGAAAAAAGTGCAGTTTTTTAAATAGACTTTATCTATTTTATGTTTTTTTTTTTTTCAGACTCGTCTCGCTCTGTTGCCCAGGCTCGAGTGCAGTGGCACGATCGTGGCTCACCATAATCTCTGCCTCATGGGTTCAAGCGATTCTCCTTCCTCAGCCTCCTGAGTAGCTGGGATTATAGGCATGGGCCACCATGCCCAGCTAATTTTTGTATTTTTTTTAGTAGAGACGGGGTTTCACCATGTTGCTCAGGCTGGTCTCAAACTCCTGATCTTGTGATCCACCTGTCTTGGCCTCCCAAAGTGCTGGGATTACAGGTGTGAGCCACCACGCCCGGCCACTATTTTATGTTTTTGGAGACAGTCTCACTTTGTTCCCCAGGCTGGAGTGCAGTGGCCATTCATAGGCATGATCATAGCACACTACAGCTTCAAAATCCTGGGCTCAAGCAATCCTCCCACCTCAACTTCCTGCATAGCTGAGACTACAGGCAAGCACCACCACAACTGTCTAGACTTTATTTATTTATTGAGACAGAGTCTTGCTCTGTCACCCAGGCTGGAGTGCAATGGCACAATCTCAGCTCACCACAACCTCCACCTCCCTGGTTCAAGCAATTCCCCTGCCTCAGCCTCCCAAGTAGCTGGGATTACAAGCACATGCCATCACACCTGGCTAAATTTTTTGTATTTTCAGTAGAGACAGGTTTCACCATGTTGGCCACACTGGTATTGAACTCCTGACTTCAGGCAATCCGCCTGCCTGGGGCTTTCAAAGTGCTGGGATTACAGGTGTCAGCCACTGTGCCTGGCCTAGACTTTATTTTCTAGAGTGGTTTTAGGTTCACAGCAAAATGGAAGGGAAAGTACAGACAGAGATTTTCCATATATCCTGTGCCTTCAACAGGCGTCGCCTTCTCCATATATGCAAAATTTTAATTAACAAAGGCAAGATTGCCTTTTTTTCAATATAAAACTGAAAACATAACTATTAAAAATATAGAAAATTTAGAAAAATAAAAAGGAAAAATAGAGAAAAAAATTACTTGTGGTTCCATCACCCATAAACAACTACTGCTAACATTTTTACATATTTCTTTCTCTATTATTTATGTGTGTATATATAGGGGTGTGTGTGTGTGTGTGTGTGTGTGTGTGTGTGTGTATGTACAGTTATTTTGAGACAGGCTTTCACTCTTGCCCAGGCTGGAGTGCAGTGATGCAGTCAGAGCTCACTGCAGCCTCAACTTCTTGGGCTCCTATAATCCTCCTGCTCATTCTCCCTAGTAGCTGAGACTACAGGTGCAAGCCACCACAATGCCCAGCTGATTTTTCTTTTTTTTTTTTGCCTGGTCTGGTCTCAAACTTCTGGGCTCAAGCGATCCTCCCACCTTAGCCTCCCAAAGTGCTAGGATTACAGGCATGAGCCACCACACCTGGCCTCATATTTTTCTTTGTATTTTTTAATATCTAATTTTCTCTTACCCCCCACTCCAGTTTTATAAAATAATGTTACATAAACTTTACTTAAACACTGTTTTTCAAAATGGTTGCATAATATGGCATCATGTGGATTATACCATACTTAATTTAACCAATCCCTTCTCTCTTTTTTTGAGATGGAGTCTCACTCTGTTGCCTAGGCTAGAGTGCAGTGGCACAATCTCGGCTCACTGCAACCTCCACCTCCCAGGTTCAAGCAGTTCTCTGCCTCAGCCTCCCGAGTAGCAGGGATTACAGGTGCCCACCATCATTTTTTGTATTTTTAGTAGAGATGAGGTTTCACCATCTTGGCCAGGCTGGTCTTGAACTCCTGACCTCATGATCCACCCGCCTCAGTCTCCCAAAGTGCTGAGATTATAGGCATGAGCCACCGCACCTGGCCACCAGTCTCTACTCTTATTAATAATACTAGGATGACCATCTTTGACATAAATTTATGAGTCTAGCCATCATTTTCTTGGCTTAACTTCATAGACATAGAACCACTGATTCAAATGGTATAAATATTTTAAAGTTTCTTAATATATAATCTATGAATATTTCCAAAAATATATGAAAATTGAGCAAGCTTATTCAAGATTACTGAGAATCAAAGAAATACACAGAATGAGATAACATTGTTACCTACCATAAAGGCAAATATTTAAAAGACAATGCCCAGTGTTGATAAAGATAGGGAGATATGTGTTCTTTTATAGATATATTGGTAGGAGCACAAATTGGCCATTTAAAAGTATATATATACAAGTGTTATATGAATATATTCTTGTAAAAATTCAATTAATATAGAAATATACAGAGTAAAAGTTGAAGGTTCTCTTTCAGTCCCTCATCTCCACCCCCAATCAGTTGGTGCATTTCTGGAGGACAGTTAGAAAAAGAAGTAGAGCAGTTTGACAGTTTAGGCTTTGATGCAATATTTTAGCTTCTAGAAATGTAGTTCCCCTAGAAATGTAGGAGTGTTAACCCCAATATTATTCATAATAACAATAGCTACAACTTGTCAGCAATAACTAAGTGCCAGGAACAGTTCTAAAAATATTCATTAAATTACTGGATCCAGACGTGAATCCTACAATAACCGTAGATATTACGATTATGCCCATTTTACTGATGAGAAAACTGAGGTACAGGAAGGTCACAAAGCTAGCTAAGTGGCTATAGAGATTCAAGTCTAGGCAGTCTGACTTGTGGGTCTACGTTATCCATCTCCACACTATCTTGTCTATGCTTCTATAATAGTGAAAATATGAGAAGGAATCTATCAAACGGGAACTTGTTGAGTAAATTATGGTACATCTATACAATAGAATATTGTCAGCTTTCACAGTGTTGCTGTAGACTGATATTTATCTACATGAAAGAAAAAATGGAGGCATAAAACTATATATCTATAATACCACTTTTGTTCTTTTTCAATACATATAATTATGAGAAATTATAAATTTCTCTGTACATGGAGAAAAGAATTCAGCAAAAATGATGAACACCAAAATCTTAACTGATTTTCTCTGGGAGCAGCATTATAGTGTCTTTCTTTTCCTCTTAATACATTTCTATATTTGGGAAGTAAAATGATCCTACATTACTTTCATAATCTAAGAGAAGCCATAAAGCTATTTTTAAAGGAGCGTGACAATTGCTACCTCTATCAGTGAATCAGTGAATATGAGAGCGCTACCAGCTAATTTCCAATCACTGCTTCATGCAGACTTATCCAGATAAAGGGCTGCGGGCAGCGCGCCGGCCTCAGCACTGAGGTTTCCTGTTTCTCAGCAGCCCAGAGGAAGAGTTTCCATGATTGCATGGGCGTAAACATCTCTGGGCACCCAACCACAGTGGAGTCTGGCTAGATTTCCAGTTTCTGGCCTCAAGATATTTCTATTCATTGTTGCTTCATTAAACACACTGGCCCCATCCTTTATCCTAGTAGATCTGTCTTCTGGAGCACACATGGAAAGACAATGCCCAGTGTTGATAAAGATAAGGAGATACGTTTTCTAGTCTAGTGACTACATGAAACCTCAGAAATAATACCTTGAATAACCCACAAGGGCGACTCAGCAATGTTGGTGGTTCTATGCTCTTCTAATCAATGACTCTATCTACTCGTCTGTCTTTCTGTCTGCATTGATTTTGTTCCATGTACAAGCCTCCATGCTAGGTGCTGGAGAGGTGTGACATAAAGTGTTGTCTATCAAGGAGCCAAAAATCATATAAATGAAGTATTTATGGACAATTTATTCAATGGAGTTAGCAAACATCTGTTTGGTGACATCTGGCAATCAGGCACTACTTGGTGACACAAACAGGGAGCTGACAGCACTGATCACTTCAGAGAGGAAGTGACATTTCAGTTGGATTTTGAAAGAGGAATAAGAGTTTGTCAGTGGAAAAGTGGGAGAAGGGCTGGTCAGGCTAAGAGAATGTAAGTGCAAAGACATGGAGGCTGGAAGGAGTTTGGCTTGTTCAGTGAACACAAAGGCCGGGACAGCTGGACACAGGCAAGTGTTGAGAGTAGTAGCTCTGAAAGAGTTAGATCGAGACCATGTTTATGAAAAGCTGAGACACTGGAACCTTCTAGTCCACAGGAAGCTAGCAAAGACTTTGATTCCATAGAGGGGCATAAGCAGATCTACGGTTTAGAGGATGAATACCAGTGACAATGTCATTGAGAAAACTGAAACAATCAAAAGAAAACTTCCAGTTCCCACCACGTTTATCCACCTGCCTGCACCAGTATATATCCTCGGCTCTTCCTCTTGCTGCTTGGCTGAACTGAGCATTCCCGTCTCACGTCAAGCCTCTGTGTGTGCACTAGATCTCTTCCCCTCCTTCCTACTCAAGCACATGGCTCCAGAAATTCTCCCCCTCTTCCTACATTAACATATTTCATCTTTCTGCAGCTTCACCATCTTCAGCCTACAAATATGCTGTTATTCTGCCTATCTTGAAAAACTCTCTCTTGGCAGGGTGTGGTGGCTCACGCCTGTAATCCCAACATTTTCGGAGGCCAAGGTGGGTGGATCATGAGGTCAGGCATTCGAGACCAGCCTGGCCAACATAGTGAAACCCTGTCTCTACTAAAAATACAAAAAATTAGCCAGGCCTGGTGGCGGGCGCCTGTAATCTCAGCTACTCAGGAGGCTGAGGCAGGAGAATCGCTTGAACCCGGGAGGTGGAGGTTGCAGTGAGCCGAGATCCTGCCGCTGCACTCCAGCCTGGCAACAGTGTGAGACTCCATCTCAAAAGAAAAAAAAAAGAAAAACAAAAACTCTCTCTTGACCCCATTTTCTCTTCCAGCATTGTCCCATTTCTGACCTCTTTACAAAACTCCTTGAAAGAGTTATCAAACGCAATGTCACCTACTCCTCTTCTCGTCCTCTCCCTTAAATCCTCTCCAGACAGGCTTTTTCTCCCTCTACTCCGCCAAAACTGTTGATCAGAATTCCCAGTGACTCCACATTACTAATTCAAATGGTCAATTTACAATTTCTTTGTGACTTGGCCTCTGCCTCCTAGAAACACTTCGCTTGGTTTCCAGGCGCTCACACACCCCGAGGTTTCCCCCTGCCTCTCTGCTCCTTCTCAGTTGCCTTGGTCGATTCCCACCCGTGCCCTCAGCCTCTTCATGTCCCCATGTCCCAGGACTGAGGCCTTGGCCCTCATCCCTTCTCTGTCTACATTCACTCCTTTTGTGACCTCATCCAGTCACATGCTGACCACCCTCAAATTTATATTTCTAGCCCAGATCTCCCGGACCGAACCCCGGGCTCCAATTGCTTTCTTTTTCTTTTCCCTTTTTTTTTTTTGAGATGGAGTCTGTGTCGCCGAGGCTGGAGTGCAGTGTGTGTGTGCCGCCCACTCACTGTGTCGCCCAGGCCGGAGTGCAGTGGCATGATCTTGGCTCACTGCAACCTCCGCCTCCTGGGTTCAAGTGATTCTCCTGCCTCAGCCTCCCAAGTAGCTGGAACTACAGGCACCCACCACCATGCCCGGCTAATTTTTGTATTTTTTTCAGTAGAGATGGGGTTTCACTATGTTGGCCAGGCTGGTTTTGAACTCCTGACCTTGTGAGCCATCTGCCTCGGCCCCCCAAAATGCTGGGATTGCAAGTATGAGCCACAGCACCTGGTCTCCAATTGCTTCCTTGAAACCTTTATTTAGATGTCCGTATAGTACTTATCTCAGATTTAACACGCCAGGGCTATCGTTGTAGTGTCCCTGTTGGTTAAAATATCAATTCTGCCAGTTTAATGATTATTATTATTTAGAAAGCAAGTAACATGGTTGGAGTACAGCACACTTTGATACTCTGTGGGAATTTAAACAGCTTTAGGCAGCCTTTCCTGAAATAGCTCCCTCCTTCTCCCCAACCACTCTCCCCAGTTTCCAATGCTTTATTGTGCTTTCTCTTCACAGCAGGTATCACACCCTGAAAATATATTTGTTTATTTTCTGCTTTCCCTACTAGGCTGCCTGTTCCAGGAAGGCAGACTATGCTGATCTTTCTCACTCCATGTGCCCAGAAGAAGGCCCAACATACAGCAGGTGCTCAATAAATAACTGAACAATGAATGCATAATCTGATTTTTCCAGGAGTAAGAACAGAAATGTTTTTCTTTTCTTTTTATTTTTTAAGACAGAGTTTCACTTGTTGCCCAGGGTGGAGTGCAATAGCATGGTCCTCGGCTCACTGCAACCTCCGCCTCCCAGGTTCAAGCCATTCTCCTGCCTCAACCTCCTGAGTAGCTGGGATTACAGGTGCATGCCACTTTTGTATTTTTAGTAGAGATGGGATTTCACCATTTTGGCCAGGCTGGTCTCAAACTCCTGACCTCAGGTGATCTACCTGTGCTCGACTTAAATTTGCTATTTCCTTATTTTTTTTTTCAAGACAGAGTTTTGCTCTTGTTGCCCAGGCTGGAGTGCAATGGTGCGATCTCAGCTCACTGCAACATCCCAGGTTCAAGTGATTCTCCTGCCTCAGCCTCCCAAGTAGCTGGGATTGCAGGCATGTGCCACCACACCCAGCTAATTTTTTATTTTTAGTAGAAACAGGGTTTCTCCATGTTGGTCAGACTGGTCTCCAACTCCTGACCTCAGGTGATCTGCTCACCTTGGCCTCCCAAAGTGCTGGGATTACAGGCATTAAGCCAGTGTGCCTGGCCTGAATTTGCTATTTCTAAAGAGTTCCTTGGGTGATTCTGTTGCTCTTAGTCACTAGAAAAGTCACTTGAATCAGACAAAGCTTGGTTTGACCCCAGTCTGTCACCTAGCTGCATGACCATGGGGAAGTAACTTCTTCTCTGATCTTGTTTCCTTATTTGTAGATTAACAGGCATGACCACATTCTCATGGAACTGTTATGACAATTAATTAAATTAAGTAATGGATGTAGAGTTCTTGGCATAATGCCAGTTGTTCAGGTGGCTGCCATTATGATATTATTATTATTTTATTTTTATGCCCAAGCAGAAGAAGATTTTTCTTTCTGTGGGATCACTCTGGAAAGCCTCTCAAAGTGGGGTTCCGAGATTAGCCGCATCAGCATTACCTGGGAGCTAGTTTAAAATCCAGAATCTCTGCCCCACCACAGATCTACTGAATTGAAATCTGCACTTTAACAAGACTGCATTGAATGTTTGCACATTCAGATTTTAAAAGGACTGTTCAAAGTCACACGTACTGTTTTCTTCCAGTCTCTAATTTCAGGAATCTGCCCAGGAGGTTCGTGAGCCCTGGCATCCCAGAATCTGAATCGCTTCTCAGCAACAGTGGCTCTTCACCCTTCTAAGTGCAGAGGAGGAAGCCCAACACATTCTGGGTACACTTCCCGCTAAGGAAATAGGAGGAGGAATTTTGAAGCTTTGTGGCTGCTTCATGGAGCTCTGAACAAGTGCTTGGGATGGATCCAAACTCCATCTTGCTTTCTCCGCAGCCCCGGATCTGCTCCCACCTGGCAGAAGCCTGTATGGAAGGTGAGAGAAGCTCATCCCCTCCAGAGCTGGGTAGAGACTCCCAGTTTCCCTGGAGCCAGGTCCCCAGCTCTGCAGACCCCGACTGGTTTGGGGATGAACACATCCAGGCCAAGAGGGCCAGAGTGGAGACCATTGTCCAAGGCATGTGTCTCTCCCCGAATCCTCTGGTGCCAGGCAGTATACAAGCTGGGGACACCCGACACCGCCCACAGAAGGCCCGAGAGAGGAAGAGGAAGCAGAGCCTTCCCACGCAGCAAGGGCTCCTGATGCCAGCCCCTGCCCGGGACCAGGGCAACAGGAAGGGGGGCCCTCGCATGAGAGAACAACTTCACCTGCTGAAGCAACAGCTAACACATCTGCAAGAGCACATCCTGCAGGCTGCCGAGCCCAGGGACACAGCTCAGGGCCTCGGAGGCTGTGGCAAGGGAAAAGGCCCTCTGAGCGCAAAGCAGAGAAATGGTTGTGGGCCTCGCCCCTGGGCTTCGAACAGTGACCACCAGCAGGGTTCCAGCAAGGACCTCTCTGGGGCAGAAAAACACCAAGTGTCTGAGGCCGAATGCCAGTCTGAGGAGCCAAGGTTCCTTCCTTCTGGAGCACCAGCGTCACTGGAGATTCTGAGGAAAGAGCTGACCAGGGCAGTGTCCCAGGCTGTGGACTCAGTATTACAGAAGGTACTACTGGATCTGCCAGGCCGCCTGACTCAGCTGGGTAGTCAGGGGTGGGTGCCAGAGAGTAGAAGCGAGTCCTTACCTCCTGTGGCAGAGGCCTGTGAAAATCCACTTGCTTTGGCTGCCTTTCCCAGGAGGGTCCAGCTACAAGCTCCAGTAGGAAACTTGTCATTGGCCAAGACTCTAGATTCTCCTGGGTATCCTATCTCTCCAAGAATGATCCCCAAACCCTGTCAGGGTCCCCCAGCAAACTGTCCCTTGACTGCACCTTCCCACATCCAGGAAAATCAGATTCTGAGCCAGCTACTGGGTCATAGATGCAACAATGACCATTGGAGTAGCAGTCCTCCCCAAGACTCATCTTCCCAGAGGCACCCCTCCTCGGAGCCTGCCCTACAACCTTGGAGAATTACCAAACTGCAACCATTGGTCCTGAGCCAGCAGCAGTGTCCCCTGCCTGTCACCTCTGCCCAGCTGGGAAGTCTGCCCCTTCTTCCCTCGGTGAAGATGGAACAGGGAGGCCTGCATGCTGTCACTGAGGCACTGCCATTCTCTTTGGTCCCCATATCCTTTAATAGCAATTGAAGTTCTCATTGTTGGCCAGGTGCAGTGGCTCATGCTTGTAATCCCATACTTTGGGAGGCCAAGCTGGGAGGATTACTTGAGGCCAGGCATTCAAGACTAGCCTGGACAACATAGCTAGACCCCACCTCTAAAAAAAAAAAAATTAGCTGCACATGATGGTGTATGCCTGTAGTCCTAGCTACTCAGGAGGCTGAGGCAGGAGGATTGCTTGAACCCAGAAGTTCGAGGTTGCGGTGAGCTATGATTGCACCACTGCACTCCAGCTGGGCAACAAAGACACTGTCTCAGAAAATAAATTAAAATTTCATTGGCACTGTACAGAGAAACAAGAAAACTGAAAGCTGAAGAAGAGGTGGGGACAGATCACTCAGGGTCTTCTTAATGTTGCTGTGGGCCTTCAGGTTAAAGTGGTGACCACATTCTGGAATTTAAAGACCTAGGAAGATTCACTTCCCAACCCATCGGGTTCTGCCACTTGACTTATTCCTTTGGGTTTAAAAGGGTTTTGTTTTGAGATGCAAATAGGTTTTCAAAACACAATGAGTACCCTAAGGAAGAAAGAACCCCATAATTCAGTTGTCAGCTGCACGTACACTTAGGCAGAGAGGGTCAAAGGAAAGCCCTCATCCAAGGTGTGGCCTCCTCACCCCATGGCTCCACAAGCAAAAATCTCGTATTGTGTAGATAATTCCTGGGGAGCATATGAGGGATCAGAAACTTCTGGGCTAGATGGAAAAGGAGGTTTCCTTGGGGATTAAACCCAGAGAGGCAGCTGGAAATGGCCAAAAGTCTTCAGTTTAAGGACCAACTTCCAAGGTGCAATGGAGTGCCTGGAGACGGGGGCTGGGCATATGCAGGGAGAGGAGGCTCCCCATGAGGAGGCCTGAGAGGCCCAGGCTGGTCTGCAGGGCTCTGGATCTTACTGCATCATCTTTGCAACCCTTAAGCAGATGCTACTCTCTTAATGTATTTTCCAGAGTAACCCTCAGGATTAATAATTGTTGAGTTAACAGAAAAAGTACCTTGGGGAAATACTGAGACAGTCTCTTTTCTGCGGGAATTCTCAGAGCCTTTAACATGAGTAAATGGAAACTTTAAGAGGAGAATGTATACAGCCCCAAACCCATATGACTGAAGAATCCACTTCTAACAGGCATCTTGCAGAACTTAAGTTCCTGAGAATATGTTTGGGATACTGCTTTTTAAGTGAGCTGTGGTCACACTGCTGCTTCTTGTGGGCAGCTTTGAGGCCAATCTCCAGAGGCTGATGAGTCCGTGGAGTTGCATATCCAGGTGGGAAGAGTAGTGTCCTCTGCCTGGCAACTGCTCTGGAGGCAGCAGGATGGGGTGGGACAAGAGAGGGAGACACTGGCATTTAGGACACCTTGCCAGAGACTTTGTGTTCTAAATGCCATGAGCGCCCCCTGCCGCTAGAAACACCCCAAAGCTTTCCTGGAAGTCAGCGAGCAACTGTAAAAGTAATGCTGAGAACGCTTCACTTTCCACCGCTCTTGGAGTCACAGGGATACCACCATAGACAGATTTTCTTTATAAAGCTACATGTCTGGGCCTTTGATAACCACTGGTTGACTCTCCATTAAATTCAGACAATTGCAAAACCACCTCAAGCAGATGGTCTCCCAGAATTTGCTATTTGTTGAGCACCTACTTGTGCCTGTTCCCACCCCCCAAATTGGAGATTGGGCTCAGAGAGCTTCTGGAGATTTGGGGCCTATCCTAAGAAATACCTAAGCCAGGCCTGGCTGCATGGATGAAGTACCTGACTATCTTTGGAATGACTTGGGGCCCCCTGGCAGCACCCTGGCCCCTCAACTCTTCCCTCATTCCTGATGCCTACAATACAAGACCAGAGATTTATTCCTGTGGGCCATGAAAGCCACCCAAGAGCAAGCTGCTTTATAGCATAAAAAGAACATTCACATTCACAGGCCATCCTGTGACATGGGTAGGGCAGATGTGAAGATTATGAGGGGAGCATTGACAGAGCACTTTCTCTGTGGCAGGCACTGCTACCAGCACTTCACATGTTTGTGTCCACCACCACTTAGCTACAATTCTGAAACCCACAAAGCTTTGAAACGTCCTATGATTTCTTTCCCCCTAGGACTGATGCAATCTTTTTTCAGTAGCAAAACCTGGCCTGCACTGATTGGAGGCCATTTATAGATTTTGTCTGATTTAGTATAGTCATACATTTTGCTGCAGAAATGTTAATGTATTGGATTATAGACCATCTCTGCTGTGGATGTTAATTAATGTGTGGTACACACATCATATTACCTTTACAAGCTAGCAAATTCTGAAATCTGAACTCCATTTGGCTCAGCATTTCAGATAAGGGGTTTAGACTTGTGTTATCTCACCATCCTCAAGCATCCACTCTAAGATCAGGTATCCGAGAAGCAGAGACAGAGAGGGGAACTAACTCGCCCAAAGCACTAATGAGCAACCAGGATTCAACCCAGGATCTGATGGCCAACTATAAGCTTTAACCACCATGCTCTTAGCAATGAGGCCCAGAGCAGTGAAGTGGCTTGCCCAAGGTCACACAGCTAATAGGTGGCAAAATCAGTGTCTGAAACTGGGTCTTTGGAATCCCCAATCCAGGATTCTTTTCAGAGCATTTGTGGATCTGTAGGAAGGATAAGTAGGGCTGGTGGGACAGCAGGGAGGGGTCTTCTGTGCAGCGACCAGGTGCCTGGACCAGCTATAACCATACTCAGTTGCTTTGGTTTATTTTCGTTAAACAGATTCACCCTATGTGGAAGTCTTAATAATTGTCTTAAGCTACAGCCCTCAGATCTGAGACCCCAGGTTACTCTGTGTAACGCTTCTGACTCAGCCTAAGGACTGTCCCTGAAAATGCTAAGCATATTTGTGTAAGAAGCTTTATTTCCTTTCCCTCCCACCCCAGTGCTAGGCAGCCACATCACGACTCCCCAACTCTTGTTAAAGAGGAAGGAATCTGTCTGTTCCCAGAGTGAGGTATGGTTTGGAACATAACTTCCATGTATGTGTATGGATTAAGGTTCACCATTCACTCACTCACTCCTTCACACAACAAATATTTATTGAGCACCTACTATGTTCCTAGCACTGGGCTAGGCACTAAGATGAAAAGATAAGGTCCTCACCCTCAAAGAGCTCACAGTCTAAATGAGGAGAAAAACATGCAGTAGAAATTTCAACAAGGTCATCGTTGAGGCAGTTTGTACCGAGAGTCTTTGTAGCCCAGGGTAAGGAAGGCCTAATTTGGCAAGGAAGGCTTTAACAGAGGCGGCGGGAGCTTCTGAGCTAAGACCTGAAGGATGAGGGACAGTTCTGCCAGGCAAATGGAGAGCGGGCACCGCCCAACTGTTCAAACTTCTTGAGCAAGAGCAAAATGTGAGCTAAGTACTCAGCCTGCTTAGGTGCTTGCTGGTTAGAAAGGCAACAGTGCAAAGCCAATGATAAGAGTGACAGCCAGAATGGGGACCACCTAGTTTACTCCTCTCATTTTACAGCTAAGGAAACTGAGGCAGAGAGCAGAAGTACATCTCTGCTTGGAGCTTTGAAATGGTTCATCTAGGGTAGAACTGCCATCTCTTCCCATCCCTTTCAGACGTCACACACACACACACACACACACACACACACAACAAACTATTTGGTATCATATATGCTACATAACTTTTACACAGCAAGATGGTTTTTACATTCTGTGACTTAATGTATGGCATCCAGTTTATCTGACCAGAGTTTCCAGAGACAGAAAAATGGAGCAAATACACAATTCCAATTAGAAAAACAAAACGAAATAAAATAGAAACCACAGGAACAAGGAATTCACTATTTAATTGATAAACTGGCATTTTAAAGTGTTAATTTTCCTTGACACAGATAAATCCAGGAGGGCCTAAACCCTGGTCACTTGAAGAAGGCCAAACTAATGTTTTTCTTTACGAGATATCCCAGCTCCAACCTCCTGAAGGCTTATTTCCCTGATGTTCAGGTAAAGTCACTCAACTGAATGGCAGCTTCTGCAGAACTCCCAAGTGGCAGTGTATTTTGCCTGGTGTGAGGCAAGTCCTAGGTTATCATATGTGCACTTTAAGCGCCCCTCAAAGTTGTTGATAGAATTGGTGCAATGTCCAGTTCTGGGCTGAGACTCTGCCCTAAAAACCATGAATAAATTTAGGCTAGAAAGTTTAGGTGTCTAAATTCTTAAGCTACTGAGCTGTAGATAATCCCCAAAACAGAAACACATGGGCAGGAAAAGTCGACGGAAAGATAAACACTAGTTAGTGGCCTTTTTGGCCTAGTTTTCTGCCTTGTCTGGGGACACTATGAAAAATAAAAAATAGGCTGGGTGCAGTGGCTCACGCCTGTAATCCCAGCACTTTGGGAAGCCAAGGCAGGTGGATCACCAGAGGTCGGGACTTTGAGACCAGCCTGACCAACATGGTGAAACCTCATCTCTACTAAAATGCAAAAATTAGCCAGGCGTGGTTGGAGGCAGCTGTAATCCCAGCTACTTGGGAGGCGGAGGCAGGAGAATCACTTCAACCTGGGAGGTAGAGGTTGCAGTGAGTAGAGATCATGCCACTGCACTCCAGCCTGGGTGACAGAGCAAGACCGAGTCTCAAAAAAAAAAGAAAGAAAATAAAAAATACATAGTCAGATACTGTGAAATTTACATTCAAATTGCTATATTTCAAAACTGAGTGAAAGTACATACAGATCAAGTGTCACAATAAGGAAAATCAAACTAACTGTTGGGACCAGACCTCCTCTGTTCTCATAAAAGGTTTCTGAGGGCCTCCTTTACCTTGGGTATTGGGTTAGTGGCTGTTAATACTTTTGGTCTATATCATTCAAGCTTTTCTTTCCCTCATATCCAGTTGCTTGGTTGATACCTGCAGCAACCTCTGATTTTGATTTCAATTCACTGTACAATTCCAAGTTGCTAATAAACTGCTCTCTACACTTTGCCCTTCCCTTGACCCTTTATCCAGGCAGAAGTCCCCAGGGCTGCCAGGCAATCCACCTGGGTGCAGCAAAATCTGGCACCACACTGGTCTTGACCTCGGACTCTCCCTAAGTCCCAAACACCACAAAAAGCTTTTCATGGGTCAAACAACCCTCATAAATCTAGCATATAAAAAAATGTATTTTCTGTTGGGCACTGTAGCTAATTTAGATTTTTCTGAGTATAACTGAATAGGCTTAGAAAATAGATGTGGCTTCTTTTTTTTTAAAGGAAGCCCCTGTTAATGCTAGTTAAAGCCATTTCTGTGAACCCCTATGTTAAGCTGGAAGCAGACAGTTCTAATTCTGAGCACCTCGTGCAAATGTCTGACTTGGTGGGCCCCTTGTTTGTTTAGTTCAACCGCTGCATTACCTCCCAGATGATCAAGTGGTTCAGCAACTTTCGTGAGTTTTATTACATCCAAATGGAAAAATTTGCCCGGCAAGCAATTTCAGACGGTGTCACAAATCCCAAAATGCTGGTGGTTCTCCGCAATTCAGAACTGTTTCAAGCTCTCAATATGCACTACAACAAGGGAAATGACTTTGAGGTAAGACCATGTACTGGGGTCCCATGAGGTCTGATGAGCATCTTCTCTATGTGATTCAAGTTTTAGGAAAGATCCCCATTCTGTGTCTGTCCTTAAGTTACTGAGAGCCAGGGCAGCCTGGGGCCAATTTCTATATCGTCCATAAAGGTTACAGTCTCTTGGGCAACAAGGTAGAAGCAGCAAACTGAGTCTCCAGCTAGTCTTCATTCTGAAGCTTTGGCAAAGGTCTCCCACTGTTACACCATCTTAGACTGAATACCCTGTAATTACCCAGTTACATAACTTACTGACCTTTTTGCCTTAGTGCCAGGAGGCTCAGGACTGAACGCTGAGCTCAGCTGTAGCACCTAGTCTTGGCCTAGGTTTTCTCAACAATTTCTATGCTTTTCATGATTTGGTTCTTATCTGTATTTTCCCTTGAAAATGTATCTGTGGGCCTTCCATAGCAAGTCACTGCAAATCCTCTCTGGAAATAGCAATAAACAACATTCAACCTTCTCAGTCCCTCGGGGATCCCTATGAAGGCACATTGGTGGCACCTCAGAGGTAAAGCGTCAGTGAAAGGTGAGCCTAGGTGTCACTGGTGCACATTCCTAATCAAGAGACGTATGTTGCCTCATGCACAGCTGACAGCTTTGTTAGGCTGGCATCTGATTCTGCAGGTGCCAGGTATATCTGGTCACAGATTACACATCCCTCTTCTTGCTTTCTCCCTTGACTGTGATCACAAAGAGTGGTTTATAGATACCTCCAAGAAATATAAGAACTGTGGTCATCCATTTGTCGACTGGTCAGTCAGAATGTGTTTGGAAAGCTAAGACTACCTGTGGGGAAAATGGACCATGCCTCCCTTTCTGAGGCTCAAGGGGTCAGGGCCAGTATGGGACAGGCAGCACTGCCATATCTTTCCACATAGGGTGGTCATTCGGCCTGCAGTGGTGGCAAGCCCCAAGTCAAGCTGGGTCTGGAGCTTGGCGGTGGGGCACCCCATCAGTCATGGTGCCAGTCTCGGTTAGGGTTCCAGAATAGTCCTCCCGTCAACCGGCTTTGAAAACAGGAGTGTAAGCCCTTCAAACCCAGCCATAAAAGGCAGTGGAATGAGGTATGACAGTCAGAAGCTTGGGGGCACTCCTTTCCACAGTTAGTACTAAGGAAAAGAATGCCAAAGTCTCTTTGAGCCACAGCTTTACTTTCAGTAAGATTTTCTGACCTACTTAGTAAAAAGTCACCCATTAGCGGGATCAGCTCCTCCTATAAAGGGAGTGTCCTTAATTCACCTTCTCTCGGGCTGTCTCATTGGAGCTGTCATATCAAGGTTTGTGTTTGATGAGAAAGCAAGGATTCCTAGGGTTGCAGAATCAGGGGCCAGTAGAGCAGGGATGCTCCTAGCCCACTACCCAAGAAACAGGCAGCATTCACTAGTGAGGTCTTTGGCACCCGTGCTTCCCAACCTCATGTCTTTTCTTTCTTGTGGGTCTCTTTGGAAATGCAGGTTCCAGATTGCTTCTTGGAAATCGCCAGCTTGACATTACAGGAGTTCTTCAGGGCTGTCTCCACAGGGAGAGATTCAGATCCTTCCTGGAAGAAACCCATTTATAAAATTATTTCAAAACTGGACAGTGACATCCCAGAGATATTCAAATCTTCCAGCTATCCCCAGTAGCTGTTTCAGAGTTAAGATCCCACCACGTGAGGAGTGACTGGCTAGGGTTTCCTGGGCTTGTGTTAAATGGCAGTTTAGCTGTAGTCATATAAAAAGAGCACAAGGAAATCCCCTCTACCAAAATAGGTACTATTACCATTTCGATCATTTATTTCCTTCTCCAGATTCATCAGAAATTTAACTTTAACTATAAAATGTACTAACTGTATTGGTGTATTGGTAATATATTGTGAAAAGGAACACAAGTTTAGAATCAGAAGACATGAATCTCAACTCCATTGTTTCCAGGGTGTTGTGACCCTGGGAACTTCCTGGTGTCTCTCCATCTGTAAAATGAGGTTGTTAAGCATTAAAGGACAGTGTGTCCTCTGCAATATTATTCACACACAAATGTTTTTTGAACCCTACTTTCAGATAAGGTTGTCTTATTTGGGGTTTTTACAAATTGCTGTTTTTAGTCACCTACTTATAAAGCACCACCTATTTGCCAGATACTTTCACATACTTTAAGCTTCTCACCCTGAAAAGTAGTTATTATTATCATTTAAAAAATGACCACCAGAAGCTTTAGAGCTGCAAGGTAACTCGCCAAAGCCTATGAGGCTAGGACATCTGGGTTGATGAGACGGTCAGGAGCCTGGAGGAACCAAGACTTTCTGATGCCTGACTGCATGCTGGACCATCTTGTGCTGCTACCTCAGGATCTCAAACAGGACCCCGCCCCTAGTAAGCATCCAGCATTGGCAGGGCACCGTCACCTGACAACTCCTGCCCAATATTTAGGAGGAATGCACCACCCAAGATTTCTGCTGATCATTTCAGCAAACCGAAGACAAACTTTCTGCAGGACTTGAGTGCTGTTGTTTATTTACATTTGTCTGCCGGAAGAGTTTATCAGCTGGATAATGCAAATAGCCTCTAGTTGACCACTGCAATTGATGCCCCAACCTCATATTTGCCGAAGAAGCTGAACTTCAGACTGTGAAAGGTAGAAAGGGCCTTAGGAGATCATCTGGCCCACCCTGCTTAAATTAGGAAGGAAGAAGTGAGGTCCAGACAGGAGGCTTGTACAGGCTGTGCACAGCCTTGCAGATACTAAATGGCATAACTGGGACAAATGCAGCATCACACAGCAATGGAAATTCTCCCACTCCATAACAAAATTACAGTCCATGGCTGACCTTCCACTGATGCAGGAATTCATGAAATCAATTTTCCTCCCTGCTGGCCCAACACAAATTGTGACCCACTCTAAGGATATAGGCGAGACATGTGCAAAGCTGAGTAACTGCATCTGTCTTCTAAGCTAGTCAGGATCAAGTCTTTGTATGCACTGCCAAAGGTACGTGGGGTGGGGTGGGAGTAATACATAGCTTAGGCTTTGTAGTCTTGATAAGGGGTGTCTGTGAGTTCTTTAGCTTACTTCTTTCCTGTCTATATAAAACAAGTTTCCATATTCAGCTACTCGACTTCCATGATTTTTCTGGTGGGGTGTTAGCTGGAGCAGATGAGATAAAAATCCCTAAACTATTACTAGATCTATCAGCATAAAAAGTTATAAAAGATGAATTTTCCTTTGAATTTTCTCTTACTTCAAACAGCTGAAAGGAAAAACAAAACAGACTTAGCCAAACCCCTCTTTACAGGCTATTTAAAGGTTAAGTGCCCTTCAATATATCCAATTGCACTCAGAAGATCTTTGCCCTATTTTCACAAAAATGAAGGAATCTTCCAAACCTGAGTTTTAAACACAAGCAAGCATGGAGTGCTCAGCAAAGGCAATCAGTTTTCTTTGTCTGGAGACAGTTCTAGAAGAGCCCTCTATCCAGACTGACATTACATTCAGGGGAAACAAGTTCACATGATTGTCCAATAGAGAGCAGCCCTTCTTCTGTCCCAAACCTGAAATTCATTAGTGTGTGTTTTAAAGACTGAGCCAAGTCACCTCCAGGGCAGTGAACCTTGTCTCAGGGACCAATTAGATGAAATGTACAAGCTCAAATTGAAAACATTTGTGTACTGCAGTTTTTCCAGGAAGTGTTCTCTAACCACTGAGCTAAACACAGAAGAATGTATAAATATATATGCTCTGCCAACAGAATTCTATTCTATTATAATTTTCTGTTTCTACCAAGTGTGTATCTCTCTCTGTTGGAAACACATGGAGTGTAAGCTCAGTGGGTTATTATGTTCTTTTAGCAGTCGCACTTTGCCAAAGATCTGGTCATTCTTTCCATTAAGGTATATGAGGGTGCTATGTTTTATTTATTTGAGACAGGGTCTCCCTCTCTCACTCAGGCTGGAGCACAGTGCCATGATCATAGCAGCCTCGATCTCTCAGGTTCAAGTGATTCTCCCACCTCTGTCTCTCGAGTAGCTAGGACTACAGGCATATGTCACCATGCCCAGCTAATTTTTAAAAACTTTTCTGTAGAGACGGTTGTTCTCACTATGTTGCCTGGGTTGGTCTTGAACTCCTGGGCTCAAACAATTCTCTCACCTCAGGCTCCCAAAGTGCTAGAATTATAGGCATGAGCCACCGTACCCAGCCTTGGGTACTCTCTCCTAGATTAGACATGTTCAAATATTGCATAATTGTCTAATTTCTCAATGGTGGACAATGGGGTCAATAGGGTCTGCACTGTGGTTTATGATGGTGGCACTACTGAAGAGTTAATGCCCAATTATCAATTAAAAGCAGGCAGTTAATTGGCATCCCATGCAGGAAAATGTTCATTAGGAACCTTTTTTTTTTTTTGGAAACAGAGTTTCACTGTTGCTCAGGCTAGAGTGCAATGGTGTGATCTTGGTTCACTGCAACCTCCACCTCCTGGGTTCAAGCAATTCTCCTGTCTTAACCTTCCAAGTAGCTGGGAATACAGGCATGTGCCACCACACCCGGCTAATTTTGTATTTTTAGTAGAGATGGTGTTTCGCCATATTAGGCTGGTCTCAAACTCCTGACCTCAAGTGATCTGCCTGCTTTGGCCTCCCAAAGTGCTGGGATTATAGGCATGAGCCACCATGCCCGGCCATTAGGAACCTTTATTTCAAACACAGTTTCATATAGTATACAAATCCCAAACCAGATCCAAAAGGTGAGAGGCTGAAGGCATCTCCTGGGCATATAAAGGGTACCTAAACAATTTTTTGCCATCAGAGAATGAGCAAAGCATAAATAGCAAACAGATAGCACAGCAGTCTTTAGTAAAGCTCTACACTCAGCCCTCTTACAGAGGCCCACTTTTAAAATATTGTCTTGCCTTTCAATGACAAAATATAGAAACCTCAGGAAAAAAAATTAAAGTTGCCTTCTCCTAACCTAATTTTACAAGTGTTTTTTGAAAAGATATTGTTTGGCTGGGCAGAGTAGCTCATGCCTGTAATCCCAGCACTTTGGTAGGCTGAAGTTGGAGGATCACTTGAGCCCAGGGGTTTGAGACCAGACTGGGCAATGTGTTGAGGCCCCATATCTACCAAAAAAGAAAATACAAAAATTAGCCTGCATAATGGTGTGTGCCTGTAGTCCCAGCTACTTGGGAGGCTAAGGTGAGGATCATCTGAGCCCGGGGTGTTGAGGCTGCGGTGAGCCGGCAATCATGCTACTGCATAGCCCTGGGTGATACTCCTGTCTCAAAAAAAAAGAAAAATAAGATAAAAATTATTTCTTTTAAAAGTCCTTACAGGCTGGGTACAGTGGCTCACATTCACACCTGTAATCCTAGAACTTTTGGGAGGCTGAGGCAGGCAGATCTTGAGGTCAAGAAATTGAGATCATCCTGGGCAACATGGTGAAATCCCATCTCTGCTAAACATACAAAAATTAGCTGGGTGTGGCGGCATGTGCCTGTAGTCCCAGCTACTCGAGAGGCTGAGGCAGGAGAATCACTTGAACCTGGGAGGCAGAGGCTGCAGTGAATCGAGATCTCGCCACTGCACTCTACCCTGGCAACAGAGTGAGACACTGTCTCAAAAACAAAAACAAAAACAAAAAAACCTTACAAAATTAGCTAAAATTTTGGTAACCAGCATTCTGAAATCCTATATAGTCTAGATTTTCATAATTGATTCTAGTCCTTTTGTTTATAGTTTTGATCCTTTGCTCTGTAAAGCAGATCATTGATAATATTTACAATCAAAACAAATGTTAAAAATCCTTTGATGTTTTTACACAAACTGTTAAGTATTTGCACAGATTTCACATAAAGCAAGATCATCAGACAAGATAATGAAATGCAGTGATAGGCACAAAAGAGATACTGAATAGCTAAAACAATAGCTTTATCAGGCTGAGGATTATATATACATTTCAATTTGAGTTCTGTACAAGTCTTAACTGCTTCAAGGATTGAAGCTTTCAGGTCACAGGAAATGAACTTGTGACAATATGGCAAATGTAATGCTTTTCATGAAAGTATTGTATAAAATACTCTTGGTCAGATTTACCACAAGTATAAACACATACACCTGTAAAGTATGAGCTCAGATGATCACTTGAGAGTATTAATAATGCATGCTGTATCTCTGAGGTAGATCATGGTATCTACATTTACAAAGTTATTAAGCACTCACCTGTGGAAGATGATTCATGAAAAGACTATTTTTCAGGATTAGACAATTCCTACACACAAAGAAAAAGCTTTTTTTTTTTTTTTTTCTTTTTTGCGATGGAGTCTTGCTCTGTCACCCAGGGTGGAGTGCAGTGATGTGATCCGGGCTCACTGCAACCTCCACCTTCCGGGTTCAAGCGATTCTTGTGCTTCAGCCTCTCAAGTAGTTGAGATTACAGGTGCATGCCACCACGCCTGGCTCATATTTGTATTTTTAGTAGAGACGGGGTCTCACCACGTTGGCTAGGCCGGTCTTGAACTCCTGAGCTCAGGTGATCTGCCAGTCGGCCTCCCAGAGTGCTGACATTACAGGTGTGAGCCACCACACCTGGCCCTCTTTTCAATAATTCTAAGTAGCATATATAACCAAGTGCCTAAGAGTTGAATGCTCAGTCCTACTTAACAACAACAAACCAAAAAAGCAAAACAGATGCTAGGCTCCAGAGGAAGGCAGTGTCTGACAAAATGTGGAAGGCAGGTGAACAATGAACACAGGAAAGGAGCACCCCAAAACCGCGCCAGTTTTACATGTCCATCTGCTCACTACGGGTCTGCGTTTTCTTTCACCAAGAGTTTTTCAGGGTGATTTTATTTCTCATGATCTTCCCACTTCATGCCCAAAAACTCTTGGTTTGCCATTTCCAATTCTCCAGTCACACCTCACAAAAAATGTCAGTTCCTTTTCTTCCCTGAGGAAAACTGTTTTCTTTCCCCAGTTTACTGATTCCCGTGGCTCTGACTGCCATGCCCTCAGTAATTGCTTTCGGATTGGAGATTCAGCTGTCGGTGAGAATGCTGTTCCTCCCTCTCCCCTTTCCCCACCTTTATCCTCAGGTATCTGACCTGACACTGCTTCCTCCACCCATTTGCTTTCCACTTTAACCAATACCTTTCCCAAGTCGAGTAGTTTGCTAGGTGCATGGGCTTTGGGAGTGTGTATTCATCCTGGCTCAAGCACCTATCAGCTATGGATCTCTCTAAATTACTCTTCTTGGCCTCAGCTTGGCCATCTGTAAAACAGAAATAATAATACAGCACCTACCTCATAACATTGTTCTAAGGTTCAGGTAAAACAATACATGTGAAATGCTCAGCACACTTCTAGTGCATAGTATACGCTCAGTAAACATAAGCTGTATTACCGCTCAGCAGTCATAAATTGTTAGCAAAGTCATGAATTTGTACTGCTTCACAGTGAAAAAGAATTCTTAGCTTAAAAACATCACTGATGTGTAACATTGATGCAAGCACAAAACTTAGCTTTAAACTACATTAATATAGTTTGAGAAGAAAACCCAGCTAAAAAGCTGTGTGCTATAAAGTTTATATGCATTTCCTCATTTACTTTTTAATTACAACTCCATGTTGATGTGTTTGACAAATGGCATGACGACTATTGCCGTTTCCTAGGTGGTTGCTCAGACACTGACCTTCTTTTGCCTTACACAAGGGATACACTTTCTTTTGTGACGGGGTCTCGCTCTGTCGCCCAGGCTGGAGTGCAGTGGCACAATCTCAACTCACTGCAACCTCCACCTCCCAGGTTCAAGCGATTCTCCTGCCTCAGCCTCCTGAGTAGCTGGGACTACAGATGCCTGCCACCATGCCTAGCTAATTTTTTGTATTTTTAGTAGAGATGGGATTTCACCATCTTGGTCAGGCTGGTCTTGAACTCCCGACCTTGTGATCCGCC